>SJYX01009336.1:0-92274 GCA_006410675.1 Oreotragus oreotragus | reverse complement strand
GATGCTTTTGAACTGTGGTGTTGGAGAAGACTCTTGAGAGTCCCTTGGACTGCAAGGAGATCCAACCAGTCCATTCTGAAGGAGATCAACCCTGGGATTTCTTTGGAAGGAATGATGCTAAAGCTGAAACTCCAGTACTTTGGCCACCTCATGCGAAGAGTTGACTCATTGGAAAAGACTCTGATGCTGGGAGGGATTGGGGGCAGGAGGAGAAGGGGACGACCGAGGATGAGATGGCTGGATGGCATCACGGACTCGATGGACGTGAGTCTGAGTGAACTCCGGGAGATGGTGATGGACAGGGAGGCCTGGCGTGCTGCGATTCATGGGGTCACAAAGAGTCGGACACGACTGAGCGACTGAACTGAACTGAACTGAATGTCATGTCTCAGAGTTCTCCCTACATAATACCATCTAGAAAGACACAATCAAATCTCAACAACCCAAGATACAAATTGTCTGTAATCGGAATAGAACATTGATACAATAGCTGTCATAAAAGGCAGCTTGAACAACCTATAAACTAATACATTTAGAATCTTAACAACTAAAAACTTGTTAATAATTACCTAATAAAATTAAACTAGATAATCTTGAACACAGCACCAGCTAAACTCCTCTTTAACAGCAATTTAAGTTGGTTAAACTAAAACATAAAGGTCCAGTCCCTCGCTACTAGCTGCTCCAATTAATGGTCTTTGACACCAGCCAGCCCCTTGCTACTCTGGGTATGCTCTTTGAAAGCACTATTATGAGCACAGGCTGGGAGTTTCTTGGAAATGCAGAATCTTGACCTCACCCAGGACCGAATCTATATTTTCACAAGATCCCCAGATGATTCATTCATATCTTTAAGGAGAGAAGAACTGATCTTGGCTTTCTACCTGTTTTCAGGACCCAGGTCAGCCCAAATTCACAAAGCCTTTAGTCACAGGACAGGGGCAGCTTCTTTCTACTTCCCCACTTGTCAGTCATTTCCTTGACTTTCGTGACGTGGCTGATCTCCCTAAAGTCACACTGCATTTCAACAGTTTCCAAGAATTCTTTACAAATACCACTGGTGTAGAGGATTGGATCCCAGCTCTTCTTTTCAGTAGAGCCACTTTTGAGGAGCTCCTCACAGACACGTTGACAAGATATTGATGCTATACATTTTCAGCGTAGTTCTCAGACTGATCTTTCCGCACCCGAACTGTTGTTAGGATGGCTTGCTTTTCTCCCCAGACTTGACATATGCCTCCCCTGATCTAACAATCTGCTGCAACTTGGCAGCCTGAATTTATCAAGTTTTCTATTCTTTCAGTTTTTCTTCTACAGATAGTACTCTGGTTTTCTTCTTCATTTGTCTGGGATTAATCAGTTTTGAGGCTTCCCTCATGGCTCAGCAGTAAGGAATCTGCCCACAATACAGGAGACACAATGTAGGAGAGACAGTTTGATCCCTGGGTCAGGAAGATCCCCTGGAGAATGGAACGGCGACCGACTCCAGTGTTCTTACCTGGAGAATCCCATGGACAGAGGAGCCTGGCAGGCTACAGTCCATAGTGTTGCAAAGAGTCTGACATGGCTGAGCACACTGACCAGCAGAGTAACCAGTTTTGACCTGATAGACTTGATGCAAAAGGAAGCTATTTGTAGAAGTAACATCTGTCCTTTATAGATACGGCCAGTCGGGAATTTGTCCTCCCTAGGGTGATTCCAAACGCTTTCTTTCATGGCCTTCTCAGGCTCCCACTTTTTCACTCTACCCTATCAACAGAGGTGGAACGGTGTTCACATTCTGTGTGATTTTGCTGGAAGACTGCAAAAGACATCAATACCTGAGGACATATACCCTCTAATGAACTTTAAGGAAAAGAAAAAACAAAAATACAAACCTAGCTACATGAGGTCCATTGCACCATGTTAATATAGATACAAAATCATTTTATGGCAAAGTGCCATCAATCGCTATGGCAACTAGTGTATCAACCAAAAGGCCAAGATCTGCTTTGTCCTCCAGGCAGCCTGTAAAGATTCTTCTCCTCCTCCAGATAGACTTGCTTGTCAGTTGCCTCCACAATAATGTTCAATCCAAGATTTTGCTACATAGGGTTTGCTTTTATTTCTACTTGGCAATTTCAGTTCTGCTATGACTTCCACAAACTCAACATCATGAATCACTTGAGCAAATAATGAGCCAGTAAGCACAAATCCAAGGGAAATTTCTACAAAGCCGTCTTTTGACTCTTTTCACACAGAGTGAAGTGTTTCTTGTCATGGGATAATAATCTGAGAAGCAACATCTGGCCAGATCCACAACTTCGTTTCAAATTGCAAACTATTTTAATATGTTAGAATAAACATTCCTTTATGCAATCAATATCTATTCAGTGCATACTTAGATACAAGAACAAAAGAACAAAGGAACAACTCTTACAGCCTCATGATTTTTTCCCCTTATTTCTTCAAGCCTGTGCTTCTCAAATCCATCAAAAGGGCCTCCTAACTAAGTGAAAGGTCTCCGTGGCTCCCCCTACTCCTAAACGGCTCACATCAACCCTGGGAGCACTATCAATTCAGAAGAGGCCTTGAACACTTTTCAACTCCCCATGGAGGCACTCTCCCAAGCATCCAGAAGAGAGAGCTCTTGATGGCAAATCAAACATAATTTGAGTTAATATGTTTCTTAGTCATCTCAGTTTAATTTTTGTCCTCCCCCCACACATGTACCATTTTTCATACTCCTTCCAGTGGTAACAATTTCCCAGCCTCTTGAAACTCTGTGTGCTCAGCACCATGGGACCTAATCAGGTTTTCTAAGCAGCTCCATGCTGTGCTCTCAGCACTCTGGGACAATGCAAGATAGCGCTGAAATAAACTGGGGGAAGTATGTTTTTCTTTCCCAATTCCCAAGTATGCAGTTGGTTCTCACCAAGTTTGCTTCTGATATAGTAGCCAGGCATAAAACCTTGTGATCATATTGAGAATCACTGCCCTCAAGACGCATCCAAAGGTGCAGAGAGACTGCTGATACCAGGCAGGGGATTTCACAAGATCAAGGAAGGGGCACTCAAGAGAGGCAGTCTCCACATCGGATGCTGGGTTTGTACATCACTGACTGAGTATGAGTGGAGAGATGTACATAAGCAAATAAAATCTCATTGTGTTGAAAACCCTACTGGTTTTGGCTACTTGCTCCAGTTTGGACTGTTTTCCCATTGAGATGTTCTTTAACTTGGAAGAACTCTTCGTTCTATTTTCCTAAATATTCCTTGGTAGTTCTTCTCTTTTGCATGTGGTAAGTTTTTTTTTTTTTTTTTTTTTGTTTGTTTCCAAGGCTTTTCCTTCTAAGCCTTCCTGGAACTTCATACTACCTCTTTCAGGAAATACCATAAGAGAAAAGGCACAGAGAATTATAAAGTTTAGACCAATGCTACCTGATTCTAAAACTAAAAACAAATAAGATTCAGCCATCACTCTCTAGGAAAATAAACCCTATTCATAATAACAGGATGCTTCTTGTACATCCTCTACTTTATACTTTGTAAATTAGCCTGCCAGTCTCATCAGTCGCCCCTCAGGGTTGGCGAGAAGAGCACTGGCGCCCCAGGTAATATTTTTTTGGCAACCCCTCCCCAAAACAACAAAGCCAGTCCCCCACTGCTCTCTCCTCTCCAGTCCTCAGGTCGCCCCATGTCTCTAATTGGTATTCATCCAACGTGGAACAGTAGCTATCAGTACTTGATGATTAACAGTCTTGTGAGACCTTGTGCTAGCAGCAAGAGTTGGCTCTTGTAGCCACCATTTAAAAGGGACGCTCGAATGTGAGATTCTTGTTTCAAAGAGTTACAGATGGATGGCATTGTGTTTCCACCATCTGAATGGGCCCTGGGAGTAAGGGATGTGTGGCGGAGGACATATACCAAAATCCCTCTGTGTTCCCTCCTGACTTGGCTATATACTGAGAAACTTTTAAAGCTTGATCTGCTTCTGCATTGCTCAAACATTAATAAATCACTGGACTGTTTAGTGCTGACACACCCATTGTATTTCAAAGGACCTTCTGATCTGTATTCACTTTTCTCCTCCATGTTGATTTTTGTGCAATGCAACCCTCTTCACTCCCGTCACCCCCCACCAATCCCAGATTCAGGATTCCCTTCTCTCTGCCTTTTGCCCCAACTTCACTGACTCATAGGATATTGGATGATCATCTACATTTATACTAAGAGCAACCCAGAGTTGCATACAGAATTCAACTTCTTTTCGGAATGATCCTAAAGGTCTCTAGTTACAAATACCTTTGCATGTCAAGATGATGATCCCACCATATGGGGCTCTTGGCTTTGCACTGGATCTGGGCACAGGGTTTTGGAAACAAGGTTTGGGTCTCATGGAACCACCAAGAATGTTTATATGGCACCAGACTTCATAAGCCACAGAGCAAATTGTAAATACTTTGGGATACTGGTGCACATTTTATAAATAATTCTGGCAGAGCTTTAATTCTCTAGGACTTTAGGGGTTTGTTATATTCCACTTTTCATTATTTGTTCATTTCCATGTGGCCTTATTTCTGCAAACACAATTTCTTGAAAAATGGAATTAGGTCCAGATTTAGCAAATACAAAAGGATGATTTGTAACATTCCTCTCATAAACTGGTTCTAAGCAAAGGCAAAATGAACTCATTTTTACTTAGAAGAACATAATTGTAAATTTACACAGAAAAGTTGAAGGGGAAAATTGATATTTTGAATTTCACCAGTCTCTCCAGTTGCTTTCCTAACCTCTTCAGGGTGACGAGGTCTTTCTCTTTCCGTCGGTCTTATGCCCAGAACCCCACAGGGCCTGTGTACTGACTGGAGGAAGCAGTGTCTCGGTGGCTCCAGAGACAAGTTCCTCTCAGTAGAACCATTTCTTTTCTGAGCGCTCCGGAGCCACCACTGCACACTGGTCCTACAGAGTGACTCAAGGAGAAAAGAAATGGCTCACGTAAAAATAATGTGTGAGCTACTCCTAGGCTTATGTTCTATCTGCCTGAAATGCTCTTCGAGCATATGACACGACACAGTGGCTCACTCCCTCACCTTGTCTGGTCACCTGGTTGCCACTTTCTCAAGAAGGACTTCCCTGACCACCTATTTCACTTTGCAACCCATCCGTGCCCCAACCCGGGTGCTCGCTCTCAGCTTTCCCCCAGAGCCACTGTACACGCACAGACACAGACACCACTAGGATGCCGGTGCCATGAGAAAATGGATCTGGGGTCGTTTGGTCACTCCTGTATGCCCAGTTCCTAGAATCGTGCCTGGCACAGGAGAAACACTCTATAAATACTTGTCAAATAAATGAAGGTATACAGGTCCATAAACAATGTGCATATAAACACACTCTTGGCCATAATGTCTGTGTAAAGTCCACACTAGGATATTCACTTTTCCCTTAGACTCATTAGGACCAAGCCTACACCTGATATGCCTTTTAACCTGCTTTTATCTCTATAGAATCCCCCTCCTCCTCCCATAAGTTCCTCTCTATTCTCCTTGAGCTGTGACTTCTTGTTTGTACCTGGAGAAGGTAATAAAACTGAGCTGTCAGGGTACTTTAAAAGTCATATGAACCAATGAGATAGATGACGAGCTCTGTTTTGCATGAGGAAACTTGAGGCTCTGCGAAGTTAGGTGTAACTCCCATCCTCACCGGCTCTTGGGTGAGCCAGAGTGGGAACCAAGTCACCAAGGGTTGGTGCTAGAGCTAGATGCTGCTGTTCGGTCACTTAGTCGTGTCCGACTCTGAGCCCCCGTGAACTGTAGCCCGCCAGGCTCCTATGTCTATGGGGTTCTCCAGGGAAGAATACTGGGGTAGGTTGCCACTTCCTTTTCCAGAGGATCTTCTCTGCTCAGGGATTAAACCTATGTCTCCTTCATCAGCAGGCAGGTTCTTTATCACTGAGCCACCCAGGAATCCCAGAACTAGATAATGTAGCAAAAAGGCAATGATGAATGAGGCTGAATCTGGGTTCTAAAGAATGCTCAGAGTTAAGAGGAGAAAAAGATAGAAAAAATTAGGATGCTTGGGAGCACATTAGCATAAACCAAGCAAGGAGGAGTCTGGATAACTGCCACAGAACAACAGAGATATTCACATAATCTCCGAAATTTATATTTACTGGCTGTTTGGTGGGACTGATCAGAAAATGTTGGGGCTAGGACTCAAGTTGAGGTCCTCTTCCTCAAAGTCAAATACCATTAACTTTTTTTTTTTTTAATGATATAAAGCTCTTGGTTTCCTTAATCCATTTTATGGATTGTAGATGTCATTCTCATCTAACAACTTAATTAATAACTTCCTTGTATAGCTCACTCTTGAAAGATGATTAGGAATCAAGACTATTTACTGAAGTAATTCATCTCCACGGTTCATGCTAGTTGCAAAAGAGTACAGAAGGAAGAAGAGAATTAGAGGGTATAGGGCTTCCTCAAATACCACGGCTAATGGGGGAAACACTGTACTCTCTGGAAGTCAACAGGGCCATCACTTGCTGCTTACTCTAGTTCTGAGAGAGCTGCTGAAGAGCTAGCTGCTATCATCAGGTGTGTCGTTCTTATCAAGCTGGGCAACAAGACACTGACGCAAGAGGCAAGAAGACTGCCTTCAACCAAAGGTGAGTTATGGGGAGAAATGACCCCGTTTCCTGGAGGAAGGCAAAAACGAGGGGAAGTATGAGTAAACACAACACAATGACAACATTGGGGCCCACTAATGATGTGCCTTGGAAGACTTTTTTATGATTCCTACTTTGGGGAAACTGTTTTAAAATCTTTCACTGGCCAAGACAGACCTGGTACTGTTAGCTAGACTGATTAATTTTACATCTGTTCTAACACAAATAGCCAACAGGCATATTATTTCCAGATTCCTAAATGTTGGTGAATAGCAGTGGAATTAATTCCTGAGTACGCATGAGAACATGCTCTCCCCCTATTTAAATACCATTGTGTTTTTTCTTATAGATGACACACAGCAGAGCTTTGTTCAGAGTACTCAAATTCTTTCTAAGAAAACCTGATCCTTTTGAAAATCTGAATTCAAAAATTTTGGAGTTTCTATTATACGATTGCTATAAAAATTGTGAAATTCATCAAAACTGTGATCCTGGATTTGATTTAGATAAACTCCTAATAACAGAATTATTATAGCAAACTATGTGTTAAAGTTTGGTTTTCCTCATGGAATTCACTCTGAAACTAGATTTTATATATATATAGCATGCATGCTAAGTTGCTTCAGTTGTGACCAAGTCTTTGTGACCCTGTGGACTGTAGCCACCAGGCTCCTCTGTCCATGGGATTCTCCAGGTAAGAAATATATACATACATATACATATATATATACACACATATACATATATATATATACACACATATACATATACATACACATACACATATACATATACGTATACGTGGGCTTCTCTGGTAGCTCAGAGGTGAAGAATCCACATGCCAGTGCTGGAGACTCAGGTTCGATCCCTGGGTTGGGAAGATCCCCTGGAGGAAGAAATGGCAATCCACTCCAATATCTTGCCTGAAGAGTCCCATGGACAGAGGGGCCTGGCGGGCTACAATCCATGGGGTCACAAAGAGTCAGACACGACTGAGCAACTAACACCTTGACCAACAGATGACACAGCAAAAACTCCCTTGAAAAATACTTGGGACTATTTGTGAAGTTTTATCGCCTGATGTTCATCTATCCTTTCCCACTAATACATCTTTCCATCTCAAATGCACAGACTAAAAGCAAGAATAACTTAAGATACAAGATTGTAACCCAGCAGAACTAACTGTAACCAAGGAGAGGGGCTTCTTCTAGTACAAGAGACACAAGGGCTCTACATTTGAATTCAAACATCCTCAAGGGACTGCCTTCTACATCTCTCTGCATTGCGCTGCCAGTAAAATGGGGCTAATTCAGCTCACCTAGATAGCCCACAAACATGAAAGTGAAAGTGTTAGTCGCTCAGTCGTGTCTGACTCTTTGTGATCCCATGGCCTGTAACCCACCAGGCTTCTCTGTCCACGAGATTCTCCAGGCAAGAATACTGAAGTGGGCTGCCATTTCCTTCTCCAGGGGATCTTCCTGACCCAGGGATCAAACCCAGGTCTCCTGCATTGCAGGCAGATTCTTTACCATCTGAGCCATCAGGGAAGCCCCACAAACATGAAGAGAAGATGAATTATTCAGGGTTCACCAAGTGCTTTCAATATGAAAAGCACGATGTATGTCACAAACAGAGGGCTCTGACTTCAGGGGAGGCAATCAGCAGCAGGCACAGATGAACTTTAAAAAAAACAAAGGCCCTATTCTCATGTAAATACTCCATAATAAAGGCTACGGAAAGGAAGCTGCAGGAAATATAAAATATAAACAGAATATTTTCCATGAGGAGTCAGCAGATTTTATCAAGTTAATAAATTATTACAATAGAGTATATAAAATCAAACTCATGCAGACTCAGAACAGAGACTATCACGTGTGGCTGCTGGGATCATCTGGTGGGAAAGATCTCATTGATTTTTGTAGAGCACTGGATCTGGGAGATTTTTAAATTAGGTAAAGATGATGACCCGGTTTGGGTGAGGAAAGCTTAGAGATTCCCAAGGAAGAACACAGCCCAAGAAGCCTCTGGAGGTGCAGTTATTTTTAACCTTCCAGACCTGCATGACATGAAGAGAACTCTGAAAACTGAATGCAAAAAGGAGACATTTTAAGAACTTCTATATCCACTTCTCCTTGTCATGACCTGGGCTAAGATTTAAAAAGGACGGGCAAAGTTTATTTATATTTGAATTGGGATTCAAGGAAGAGAAAATTCAGCTTGATATTTTGTATTTACCAGTATACAAAGGAACAGAGCTGGGTGGATTTTCTCTTGGACTGTGATTGGACTAAGAGAGCCCCATAGGAAATAAAGGCCATGTGTAGTCGCTTCAGTCCTGTCCAGACTCTTTTCGATCCCATGGACCATAGCCTGCCAGGCTCCTCTGTCCACAGGATTCTGCAGGCAAGAATACTGGAGTGGATTACCAGGCCCTCCTCCAGGGGATCTTCTCAGCCCAGGGATCTAACCCACATCTCTTAAGTCTCCTGCATTGGCAGGTGGGTTCTTTACCACTAGCATCACCTGGAAGCTACACTGAGACAGCTGAAGAATGTTTATTTTGAGACCACAGCAAAGTGCCGTCATCACCCACCATGGTTCCCAACAGTAACTGAGGCCTGACACTGCCCAGGGCAGCCTCCCTTTCACTGCCTACATGTAGCAGCTGCTCCAAAGCTTCCCACACCAGCCAAGTTCTCCATACCCCATGAGGATCCTGCCTACCCTCAGCAGCTAACTTGGATTGTTCTTAGAGAAAAATGCACTCACCAGGACCTGTCTCAAACTCTTCTCCTCTTCTACCTCTCCTGACTTGCACTTCTGCATGTATCCAAGCAACAGTGGATGCTGTGGGTGCCCAGATCCTCTTTACTGAAAGGTAATTTTGTCCCTCAGGCTTTCCATGTGACTCAGTTCAGTTCAGTCGCTCAGTCGTGTCCAACTCTTTGTGACCCCATGGACTGCAGCATGCCAGGCCTCCCAGTCCATCCTCAACTCTCAGAGTTTACTCAAACTCATGTCCATTGAGTCGGTGATGCCATCCAACCATCTCATCCTCTGCCATCCCCTTCTCCTCCCACCTTCAATCTTTCTGAGCATCAAAGTCTTTCCAATGAGTCAGTTCTTCGCATCAGGTGGCCAAAGTATTGGAGTTTCAGCTTCAGCATCAGGGCTTCCAATGAATATTCAGGACTGATTTCCTTTAGGATGGACTGGTTGGATCTCATTGCAGTCCAAGGGACTCTCAAGAGTCTTCTGCAAAACCACCAGCTCAAAGAATCAGCTTGTCAATGCAGGAGACGTGGGTTCAGTGCTGTGGTTGGGAAGATCTCCTGGAGGAAGAAATGGCAACCCATTCCAGTATTCTTGCCTGGAAAATCCCATGGACAGAGGAAACTGGCAGGCTATAGTCCATGGGATCTCTATAGAGTCAGACACAACTGAACGACTGAGCATGCATGCTTTTGTCCCTCAGCTGTTCTGAGAGCTGGTTGTTTAAAAATCACAGCTACTGCCTTCCCCAGAGAATTGCCCTCAGATCAACTGAATGTACCTAGTCTGGAAGGCTATGACCCATTCCCCTGGTGGGCAGACCTTAACCAATGAGTAACTGGCAGGGGGAAAGCCCAGTCCTCTGGCTCAAGGTGGGTAACCTTGTGGTGCAGCCCCTCCTTCCATCAGAGTGACATTAGTTTCGTCAAGATCACACTCTTGCTTCGCTTTCTTCCCTACCCCATAGAGAAGATACAGAGTAGTATCAGAAGAGATTTAACAAGAAAAATGAATTGCTTTTGACAAGGTAAGTCTTCAATGCCTGTGATATTAAACTTGAGATGTTGAGTAGGCAATTGATATTGAGGGTTTCAAGGAGTTCTGTGTTGGTAAATATATAACTGGCTCTTGGTGGAGGAGGGGAACGCATGCATACCTAAGCATTTATACATTTTCCTGATGTGAAGGACGTGTGGTGCCTAATTTACACATACTAATAAAATATAATACTCTATTGTAAACTCCGTATCACCAACCAATTCTTATAAAATGTTTTGTTGACTTTTATCAAGTGCTTGGATCCACAGAAAACCTGTAAGTGCAACTGACGAATGAGTGCACTTATGGTCAATATTTATGTTTAAGAGAAAGCGAAACAAGTACTTCCCTGGTAGTGCACTGGATAAGAATCCTCCTGCCGATGCAGGGGACACGGGTTTGATCCCTGGTCCAGGAAGATTCCCCAGGCCACGGAGCAACTAAGCCATGTGCCACAGTTACTGAGGCTCATGTGCCTAGAGCCTGTGCTTTGCAATGAGAGAAACCACCTCAATGAGAAGCCTTCGAACTGCAGCAAAGTCCCAGCACAGCAATAAATAAATGAATAAATAAATAAATAATTTTAAAAAGAGTGAGACAATGAAGCTGTAGGTCAGGATTGCTCTTGTTCATCAATGAAAGGACCAATTTCTTCGCTGAAGTGGATGATACATTTTGAATATGAGAAAACTATTTCCTCAATTTTTTGGCATTACTATGTTACAGCTATAGACACGACACTTAAGCTTAATCTACATTATTAACATTTTCTCTATCACCTTCGTAAGTCTAGACAATCAACAAAACAATAAATTAACCTCTGATTTGAAGCATTTTCTAATTTCCATGGCATAAATATTCCCACTGTGGCAGTTTTCAAGTTACCAAGATGACATCGCGGAATGCGAGCTGCAAGAGATGTGCAGCAATACGCCACCATCAAGTCCTTTCAATATATGAATACAACAGACACACAAAATCTCAAGTGCATTAATAGTCTTAAAATGTAGAAAAACTGTTAGGAAGTAATGAATTTTAAGTATTTATTACCTTTGTTTTTTTTTTTTTCTTTTTACTATATTTTATTTTGTTGTAAATTTATAATAAAGGCTGGGTTTGGCAGCTGGCTCACAAAGTTCCTGAAAATATAATAGCTGGCTGGCTGCAGCACACCATCAGCGTAAAGTGAAGTTGAGTGGTCTGGGCTGAGACATTAAGTATATAAGTAATAGCCCAATCAGGGATATGGATGGAATTCCCCCAGGGCTAATATTTTTCATAAAAAGGTAAGACAAGGTAGTGAGGAGGAAGCCAACATTTAAAGGCAGGTAGTGAGAAAGTGAGTATGAGGAGGAGATGAGAGAGAGCCAAAGAAAGAGAATAGAGGAGGCAGCAGAGGGTGGAGGGAGGGCAAGGGTGAAAAGTGACTTAAGAAACTGGGTACAGTCAACAGTGTGAATCGAGGCCAGGAAGTGATCACAAGGAATGAAAGTTATCCATTCATTCATGGGATCATTTGTTTACTCATTCAACACTGACTAAAAATTCATTAAAATTATTTTTTACTGTGGTAGAAGTCACATAATATAAAACATACACTTTTAATCATATTTAACTGTACAATTCAGTGGCACTAAGTACATTCACATTGTTGTGCAATTCTCACCACCATGCATCTCCTTGATTTTTTACCTTTCTAAATTGAAACTCTGTTCTCATTAAACACCAACTTCCCATTCCCCCTCCCCACTGCCTCCACCCCATGGCCCTTGGCATCTACCAATGTCCTTTCTGACCCTGGATTTGACTTTTCTAGTTTCTGTTGTGTGTGTGCTAGGTCGCTTCAGTTGTGTCTGACTCATTGCGACCCTTGGCCTGTAACTCACCAGACTCCTCTGTCCACAGGCAAGAATACTGGAGTGGGTTGCCATGGCCTCCTCCTGGGGATCTTCCCGACCCAGGGATCGAACCTGCATCTGTTATGTCTCCTGCATTGGCAAGTGGGTTCTTGACCACTAGCGCCACCTGGGAAGCCCATCTCTGTCTAAGTGGAATCAGCTAGTATTTGTCTGCACCTGGGCTTCCCAGGTGGTAAAGAACATGCCTGACTGTGCAGGAGATGTAAGAGATGCGGGTTTGATCCTTAGGTCGGGAAGATCCCCTAGAGGAAGGCAGGGCAACCCACTCCGGAATTCTTACCTGGAGAATTCCCATGGACAGAGGGGCCTGGCGGGCTAGTCCATGGGGTCACACAGAGTCGGACACAACTGAGCAACTAAGCACACCATAGCGGCCTGATGGTGACCCACTCCAGGAGAAAGTGTCCACCTGAGAGGCAGGCTGAAGTAGTCTATAGTCTGGGTGCTCGGACACTCAGTCATGTCTAATTTTTGTGACCCCATGGACTGTAGCTCCCCAGGCTTCTCTGTCCATGAGATTTTCCAGGCAAGAATACCAGAGTGGGTTGCCATTTCCTCCTCCGGGGGATCTTCCCGACCCAGAAATGGAACCCTCCTCCCTTACCGCTAGCATCACCTGGGAAGCCCTCTCAAACGAGGACCTCAGCCCCTTTGAATGCATCCTAAGGGCATTCTGCCAGAGGGCCCGGCAGTATCTAGAAAATGGCGGGAGGTGTACATTTGGCTGCAGAGATCACAGCTGCCCATTTTACCGTATTTATTTTCTTTCCTTAGTTTCTATGGCCTAATATCTCCCAGTTTTCCTCTTGATTTCTCACATTGTTTCACTAATCCTCCTTATCCACCCACTCCCACATCTGCCTACGTCCTAAGCCATTCAGTCCTCCTTATATCACTGAGACTCCTCTGTAAAATTATCTTCAGAAAGAAATACTACTTCCTAGTTTGACCTGAATATACTATATTTCACCTAAGACTCGTGTTTTATCTGAGTTTCCAAACTGAAATGACAGAATATGGTTTATCTTTGTCAGCCTGAATTTTCATACCCTTTCCTTTCTCCATCGTGGCAAACTTCTCGACGCATCAGTCCAAATATGAACGTACACATCCCACATGTGCTCACCAAGGTATTCCAAGGAGCTCTTGCTATCTATTTCTCGTAGAAAAAGACAAATTATTAGTAACAGTAATGCCATGTCTGAAGCCCCTCATGTAAGGGAGCTGTCTACCAGAGGAACTTAGAAATGCTTAGAAGCCATAAAATGTTAATAAAGGAAACAGGTTTAGCAGGCAACTTGATTGAACATGGTTGAGTGAATATTATGCGGTAAGGAAAGCCACTTGGAATGTAAAGGTCTGTTTGTGGAGGGTGATGGAGAGGTGGGGGAGAAGCTCTAGGAAACAGAAGGGGCACTGTTAAGGTAGGATGGGCGCGCAGCCAAGGGTACGAGAGAGATGTGGAGAGGACGAAGTTCCTGATGGCAAGATCATTCTGTATATCACCCAGTGGGCTACAGGGGTGAAGGAGGAAAACTGCACTTTTTCCTAGTAAGCTGTAGAATCCTAATCATTTAGCTCTGGGCACAGAGTAGAGAATAACAGAGACCAAAACAAAGACAGGAATGTTGTCATCAATGTCATCATTCTCCTGCCCATTTCTGAGATTTCCTTTTGTTTTATTACCAAGGGGAAATAAGACAAAGTTAGCTTTGCTTATTATTTTATACCCATAAACTTATTGCAATTCTATAATTCATTAATAAGTCACCAATATAAACAGGCAACTACTCCTCGCCTGCTTAAAAATGAAATGTGTTGTTCTATTATACAGCTTAGGTGGCTCAGCTGGTAAAGAAACCTGCAATGCAGGAGATGTAGGTTCGATCCCCCAGGGTTGGGAAGATCCCCTGGAGAAGAAAATGGCAACCCACGCTAGCATCCTTGCCTGGGAAATCCCACAGACAAAGGAACCTGGAGGGCTGTCCATGGGGTCACAAAAGAGTTGGACATGACTTAGCAACTAAACCACCACAGATATTGACACAGGTTCACAATCCCTTATCTTAAACTCCTAAGACAAGATATTTCATATACAGTATCTTAGATCCACACCTCAAGGGGAATCTGAGTCAGATAAAAGACAGGCCAGGCTTTGCAGGCAGATGACCTCAGGATAGGTCAGGACTGGGGCTGTTTTGAAAAGGGAATTGTGGACCCGTGTTATTGATAATAAAAAAAAAAACCTTCTATTTTAACCCATTTGTTTCATTACTTCATTTATGATTCCTAAATTTCTACATTCTAATTCATAACCAACATTCCTGATACACTTTCAACTAATACTTATGGAATTTCCTTTACATATCAGGCATTATTCCACACACTGAGAGACCAGCAATAGGCAAAGTCCCTGCCTTCAGGGAGCTGACAATGACTCCCTTTGAGCAACAGGAAGATTCATAAATGAGCTATAAAGTGATGAAAGAATTCAGTTTCATTCCTAAATCTAGTCATGACTCCCAAAGAAGCCAAACACCACATCCTACGTCTATTTCGAGATATTGATACCAAATGTATGAAGTTTATGATCAGGTTGGCTATACAGATCTTTTATAGTTCAGGCAAATATTTCAGGCAAACATTTGGAATACACAGTACATTTGTAATCACACTCCTTTCTCTTTCTCAAACTACTTGCTGCTGCTGCTGCTAAGTCGCTTCAGTCGTGTCCAACTCTGTGTCTGACGGCACCCCACCAGGCTCCTCCATTCCTGGGGTACTTACTTGTACCTTAATATTTTTTCGTGGTCAAATTATAGCTCTGTTATTTTCAAAACACAGAAGTGGTTCTTATTTGATGATCCTGTCTTATTTTATTAATTTACAATCTTTATTATTCCCCTTAAACATCTTTCTTAGATTGTTTTGTCTGTGTTTAATTTTGGCTTCCTCATACATATTCCTGAGTTGAATTTATTTTCCACCTTTTTGTTTTCCACCTTAAATGTTTTCATAAAGACATTTCAGACTATCAATTTACTTCTAAGAACTGTTGCATCAACACTTCACGAGTTTTTATATTGACTTTTATTTTAGCTCAGTTCTAAATCTTTTAAATTTCCACTGCAATTTTCTCTTTAACCACAGATGTTTATTAATAAATTTTTCAAGTTCCTAGCACATGTACCGTTGTCAGATAGTGACTCACCCAATATGGATTCTGTAAAATTTGATCAGATTTTATAAATTAGCATAAGGTCAATTTTTGTAAATATTACATATACTTGAAAAAAATTTATACTGTCAGGTATAGGACTTTATATTTACCTATTAGATTTTCTGCATCAAGGCCATCCAGCATGGTAGCCACTAAGACGGGGCTGCTGAGCACTTGAGATGTGACAAGTGATGCACTGTAAGTATGAAATACAAATTAGATTTCTAAAACTTACTTTGAAAAGAATGTGAAACAGCTCATGAATTTTCTCTCTCTTGAAATAGCATTTGGGGTACTCTGGGTTACACAAAATACATTACTAAGCTTCTCTGTTTCCATACTTTTAAATGTACTACTAGAAAACATTCTCATGTCTCTCCCATTCCTGGGCTGGTTAGCCTGGGCAGATTTCCATGGCAAAGCCAGAGGTACAGAGTGGAAGCAGAACTGCACCAGTGTTCTACAAGCACTCTATACAAGTTACATCTATGGATGTAACAACCCATGGATAAAAAGCAAGTCACACAGCCAAAGTCAGAATCCAGAACCCAGAAAATGAACTCATCCTCTTCAGTGAGAGGAAGTGCAAAGTCACGGGGCAAAAGTGCATGAACTCAGAGAGGGGTGAAGAACTGAGATCATGAATGCAACCAACCTACCACATTTAAATTTATGATTTATTTTTTTTTTTTTTTACTATATTTTATTTTGTTGTAAATTTATAATAAAGGCTGGGTTTGGCAGCTGGCTCACAAAGTTCCTGAAAATGTAATAGCTGGCTGGCTGCAGCACACCATCAGCGTAAAGTGAAGTTGAGTGGTCTGGGCTGAGACATTAAGTATATAAGTAATAGCCCAATCAGGGATATGGATGGAATTCCCCCAGGGCTAATATTTTTCATAAAAAGGTAAGACAAGGTAGTGAGGAGGAAGCCAACATTTAAAGGCAGGTAGTGAGAAAGTGAGTATGAGGAGGAGATGAGAGAGAGCCAAAGAAAGAGAATAGAGGAGGCAGCAGAGGGTGGAGGGAGGGCAAGGGTGAAAAGTGACTTAAGAAACTGGGTACAGTCAACAGTGTGAATCGAGGCCAGGAAGTGATCACAAGGAATGAAAGTTATCCATTCATTCATGGGATCATTTGTTTACTCATTCAACACTGACTAAAAATTCATTAAAATTATTTTTTACTGTGGTAGAAGTCACATAATATAAAACATACACTTTTAATCATATTTAACTGTACAATTCAGTGGCACTAAGTACATTCACATTGTTGTGCAATTCTCACCACCATGCATCTCCTTGATTTTTTACCTTTCTAAATTGAAACTCTGTTCTCATTAAACACCAACTTCCCGTTCCCCCTCCCCACTGCCTCCACCCCATGGCCCTTGGCATCTACCAATGTCCTTTCTGACCCTGGATTTGACTTTTCTAGTTTCTGTTGTGTGTGTGCTAGGTCGCTTCAGTTGTGTCTGACTCATTGCGACCCTTGGCCTGTAACTCACCAGACTCCTCTGTCCACAGGCAAGAATACTGGAGTGGGTTGCCATGGCCTCCTCCTGGGGATCTTCCCGACCCAGGGATCGAACCTGCATCTGTTATGTCTCCTGCATTGGCAAGTGGGTTCTTGACCACTAGCGCCACCTGGGAAGCCCATCTCTGTCTAAGTGGAATCAGCTAGTATTTGTCTGCACCTGGGCTTCCCAGGTGGTAAAGAACATGCCTGACTGTGCAGGAGATGTAAGAGATGCGGGTTTGATCCTTAGGTCGGGAAGATCCCCTAGAGGAAGGCAGGGCAACCCACTCCGGAATTCTTACCTGGAGAATTCCCATGGACAGAGGGGCCTGGCGGGCTAGTCCATGGGGTCACACAGAGTCGGACACAACTGAGCAACTAAGCACACCATAGCGGCCTGATGGTGACCCACTCCAGGAGAAAGTGTCCACCTGAGAGGCAGGCTGAAGTAGTCTATAGTCTGGGTGCTCGGACACTCAGTCATGTCTAATTTTTGTGACCCCATGGACTGTAGCTCCCCAGGCTTCTCTGTCCATGAGATTTTCCAGGCAAGAATACCAGAGTGGGTTGCCATTTCCTCCTCCGGGGGATCTTCCCGACCCAGAGATGGAACCCTCCTCCCTTACCGCTAGCATCACCTGGGAAGCCCTCTCAAACGAGGACCTCAGCCCCTTTGAAGGGCATTCTGCCAGAGGGCCCGGCAGTATCTAGAAAATGGCGGGAGGTGTACATTTGGCTGCAGAGATCACAGCTGCCCATTTTACCGTATTTATTTTCTTTCCTTAGTTTCTATGGCCTAATATCTCCCAGTTTTCCTCTTGATTTCTCACATTGTTTCACTAATCCTCCTTATCCACCCACTCCCACATCTGCCTACGTCCTAAGCCATTCAGTCCTCCTTATATCACTGAGACTCCTCTGTAAAATTATCTTCAGAAAGAAATACTACTTCCTAGTTTGACCTGAATATACTATATTTCACCTAAGACTCGTGTTTTATCTGAGTTTCCAAACTGAAATGACAGAATATGGTTTATCTTTGTCAGCCTGAATTTTCATACCCTTTCCTTTCTCCATCGTGGCAAACTTCTCGACGCATCAGTCCAAATATGAACGTACACATCCCACATGTGCTCACCAAGGTATTCCAAGGAGCTCTTGCTATCTATTTCTCGTAGAAAAAGACAAATTATTAGTAACAGTAATGCCATGTCTGAAGCCCCTCATGTAAGGGAGCTGTCTACCAGAGGAACTTGGAAATGCTTAGAAGCCATAAAATGTTAATAAAGGAAAACAGGTTTAGCAGGCAACTTGATTGAACATGGTTGAGTGAATATTATGCGGTAAGGAAAGCCACTTGGAATGTAAAGGTCTGTTTGTGGAGGGTGATGGAGAGGTGGGGGAGAAGCTCTAGGAAACAGAAGGGGCACTGTTAAGGTAGGATGGGCGCGCAGCCAAGGGTACGAGAGAGATGTGGAGAGGACGAAGTTCCTGATGGCAAGATCATTCTGTATATCACCCAGTGGGCTACAGGGGTGAAGGAGGAAAACTGCACTTTTTCCTAGTAAGCTGTAGAATCCTAATCATTTAGCTCTGGGCACAGAGTAGAGAATAACAGAGACCAAAACAAAGACAGGAATGTTGTCATCAATGTCATCATTCTCCTGCCCATTTCTGAGATTTCCTTTTGTTTTATTACCAAGGGGAAATAAGACAAAGTTAGCTTTGCTTATTATTTTATACCCATAAACTTATTGCAATTCTATAATTCATTAATAAGTCACCAATATAAACAGGCAACTACTCCTCGCCTGCTTAAAAATGAAATGTGTTGTTCTATTATACAGCTTAGGTGGCTCAGCTGGTAAAGAAACCTGCAATGCAGGAGATGTAGGTTCGATCCCCCAGGGTTGGGAAGATCCCCTGGAGAAGAAAATGGCAACCCACGCTAGCATCCTTGCCTGGGAAATCCCACAGACAAAGGAACCTGGAGGGCTGTCCATGGGGTCACAAAAGAGTTGGACATGACTTAGCAACTAAACCACCACAGATATTGACACAGGTTCACAATCCCTTATCTTAAACTCCTAAGACAAGATATTTCATATACAGTATCTTAGATCCACACCTCAAGGGGAATCTGAGTCAGATAAAAGACAGGCCAGGCTTTGCAGGCAGATGACCTCAGGATAGGTCAGGACTGGGGCTGTTTTGAAAAGGGAATTGTGGACCCGTGTTATTGATAATAAAAAAAAAAACCTTCTATTTTAACCCATTTGTTTCATTACTTCATTTATGATTCCTAAATTTCTACATTCTAATTCATAACCAACATTCCTGATACACTTTCAACTAATACTTATGGAATTTCCTTTACATATCAGGCATTATTCCACACACTGAGAGACCAGCAATAGGCAAAGTCCCTGCCTTCAGGGAGCTGACAATGACTCCCTTTGAGCAACAGGAAGATTCATAAATGAGCTATAAAGTGATGAAAGAATTCAGTTTCATTCCTAAATCTAGTCATGACTCCCAAAGAAGCCAAACACCACATCCTACGTCTATTTCGAGATATTGATACCAAATGTATGAAGTTTATGATCAGGTTGGCTATACAGATCTTTTATAGTTCAGGCAAATATTTCAGGCAAACATTTGGAATACACAGTACATTTGTAATCACACTCCTTTCTCTTTCTCAAACTACTTGCTGCTGCTGCTGCTAAGTCGCTTCAGTCGTGTCCAACTCTGTGTCTGACGGCACCCCACCAGGCTCCTCCATTCCTGGGGTACTTACTTGTACCTTAATATTTTTTCGTGGTCAAATTATAGCTCTGTTATTTTCAAAACACAGAAGTGGTTCTTATTTGATGATCCTGTCTTATTTTATTAATTTACAATCTTTATTATTCCCCTTAAACATCTTTCTTAGATTGTTTTGTCTGTGTTTAATTTTGGCTTCCTCATACATATTCCTGAGTTGAATTTATTTTCCACCTTTTTGTTTTCCACCTTAAATGTTTTCATAAAGACATTTCAGACTATCAATTTACTTCTAAGAACTGTTGCATCAACACTTCACGAGTTTTTATATTGACTTTTATTTTAGCTCAGTTCTAAATCTTTTAAATTTCCACTGCAATTTTCTCTTTAACCACAGATGTTTATTAATAAATTTTTCAAGTTCCTAGCACATGTACCGTTGTCAGATAGTGACTCACCCAATATGGATTCTGTAAAATTTGATCAGATTTTATAAATTAGCATAAGGTCAATTTTTGTAAATATTACATATACTTGAAAAAAATTTATACTGTCAGGTATAGGACTTTATATTTACCTATTAGATTTTCTGCATCAAGGCCATCCAGCATGGTAGCCACTAAGACGGGGCTGCTGAGCACTTGAGATGTGACAAGTGATGCACTGTAAGTATGAAATACAAATTAGATTTCTAAAACTTACTTTGAAAAGAATGTGAAACAGCTCATGAATTTTCTCTCTCTTGAAATAGCATTTGGGGTACTCTGGGTTACACAAAATACATTACTAAGCTTCTCTGTTTCCATACTTTTAAATGTACTACTAGAAAACATTCTCATGTCTCTCCCATTCCTGGGCTGGTTAGCCTGGGCAGATTTCCATGGCAAAGCCAGAGGTACAGAGTGGAAGCAGAACTGCACCAGTGTTCTACAAGCACTCTATACAAGTTACATCTATGGATGTAACAACCCATGGATAAAAAGCAAGTCACACAGCCAAAGTCAGAATCCAGAACCCAGAAAATGAACTCATCCTCTTCAGTGAGAGGAAGTGCAAAGTCACGGGGCAAAAGTGCATGAACTCAGAGAGGGGTGAAGAACTGAGATCATGAATGCAACCAACCTACCACATTTAAATTTATGATTTCTTTTTAACCTTTAGCTTTTTTCACCTTCACCTTTCCTTTCCATGGGCTTCCCTAGTGGCTCAGATGGTAAATAAACTGCCAGCAATACAGGAGAGCCAGGTTTGATCCCTGCGTTGGGAAGATCCCCTGGAGAAGGGAATAGCTACCCATTCCAGTATTCTGGCCTGAGAAATTCCATGGATAGAGGATCCTGGAGGGCTACAGTCCATGGCGTTGCAAATTGCAAACAGTCAGACACAACTGAGTGACTAACACTTTTTCTTTTCCATCCCCTAAAGAAGTGATCTGTTTCCTATGAATAATTATATTTGACAAATTTTATGTAATCTCTTTTCATCATACTATACCTTCTTCTGATCATTATTTCTTTGCTGAAGTACATCTTCCATGGATGATAAATTCTCTTGGTCTTTGTAAGTCTCAACATTTCTATTTTGCCTTCACTGAAGGCTAGTTTAGCTAGGAATAACATTTAGACTGACTGACTTTCCTTCAGTACCTGACTTCTCTGTGTCTTTTAGATTGTTGCAGATTAATTCTATTGCCAAAATTTTATTTCTTCATAGGTAATGTGTCTTTTCTCTCAGTTAATTTTTAGATATTTTGAATACCACCATAATGTTATCTGAATACGGATTCACTTTCCTTTTGCCCTCACTGGACCTAGGGCAAATTGATAATTCAAGAAATAGACTGAATTGTGGGAAACTGTCAGCTTTTATCTATGCATAGCTTTCTTAGTAATCCCTCTATCTTCTTCCGGAGCTACCTTATTGAAACTCTGCCTTCACCTCCGTATCTCTTCAATGTTCCTTCATTCATATATATATTTTAATGTTTGGTGTTCTTGTATGAGACAATTTCTCACACTGTCATCTAAATCACAAATATCCCCTTCAGTTGTGCCCAGCCTACAGTTTATGCCAACTGAGCGTGTTCCAGTGATATTTTTTACTTGTAAGATTTCTCAGTGGTTTTTATGTATGTTCCATTTCTTCAAGTTTTTGTTTTGTAATTTCATATCCATTCAAGGATGTGACTGGATAAAGTTCCTTGAGCTGCTTAAGCATTCACATTTTAAAATGTCAGCCCATTCTATATCTTTAATTTTATATAGTGGGGATACATGTTCTTCCAAGTGATTCTGACATATCTTGAAATTTTAGTTCATAGATTTAAAGAAGGTTTTACTTGTACTTGTTTTCTCTCTTCCCTACCCTTCTTCCTTCTTTCTGCATTCTTTCTGTACTCCTGGACCCTTGCAGAAAATTCAGAACCAAATCTCTAAAAACTTCTTTCCCTACAATAATTATTTTAGGAATATTTTAGATCTAATTACCAAGTTTCAGAATACCTTGGTTCTGCTCCATATTAAGATGCTAAATATATATTACCTAGCATCATTATACTTAGCTGCCTGGAAAGAAGACCCTAGATAGCGATCAGCAGATTAAAAAAAAAAAAACAAAAAAAACTCCTTTTGGATGTGTGAACAGTTGGGAAGAGTCACATTCGAGCTTCTCTTATGTTAAATAGTAAACTTGGCTCCAGTGTCCAATCTTGTTATTACTTTTAGTTTTTATTACTTCACAGGAGCCAATTTCTTAAGTACCACTACCTGCTTCTAGACTCAAAACCCAGGTGATCTGTGGTTTCAGTCTCACTCACCAATTCACATTTTTTATTCTGTTTTTGTTCCACAGAGATACTTGCTTCTTTGAGCGTGACTATATCTGCTTTGGTTCATTTTTTTGTCTTATCTTACAGTAGCAGAATTAGTTATTAGTATGCATTTGGAGATAATACATCAAAACATGAACCATCCCTACTTGATTGGAAGTCTACATGGAATGTTCAAATACATACACACCCCAAAACAAACTAAAAAAAATCCACACACATTCTTTCTGACTTTGAGTGACTAATCTTAATCATTTTCCATTTCCAGATAAATTTTAAAATCAAATGATCTATTTAGTGATATTAATGACATAAACTGTTACCTCCCAGAAGACTATTGTAAATTATGGTCCAAAGTCCTTTAATCATGGGAACACTGAGGTATATTTTATTTCAAAGAACCAGAGTTAAGTGCCACTGATTTGCAACTCGGAATTCAATTTCTTCTTATGAAAATCCAGTTATAACTTATTAAAACTCAAAATGCTTTGGGGGTGGGAGGGCTGAAGGAGGATGAATGACTTTTAGAATAGCCTGAGAATCGTGAATAAAGAAAAACATTGCTGTGTTTATTTAGAGAGTATTACCCCTTGGAGCCAGCATTTGCACTAATGCATTTTACATTAGCGTGCCGCATCAGGAAATCCTGAATTCTGGTGCCAAGGGGGTAATTAATATCAGTTCATGTTTTCAAAATGGTTGTGTTTATGTGGGAATGAGGACCGAGCACTAACATGTCGAGTTTGAAGTATGAAAGCTTGCTGTGAAGCAAGGTCTCGGGAAAGAATGGAATACTGAGATTAATGAACAGGAATAGGATTTCCACAGGTAGACTAATATTAGTACTGAAAGGAAAGCCAATGCCACACTTCCTTGTTATTAATTTACTAAGCTAGGCGTTAACAGAAATAACCCCCTGGTACAGTCGCATTGAAAGAAGATAAAATCCTTGATAGCTATAAACGGTATTTTGGTCCATGATGTCAGGAGTCTTAAAAGTTCAAAACACTTGATGTGTATGAAAAAGTATGAAAAACAATCAATATTCCAAGATATCCTTCCATAGCTAATATAGTTACACTTCCTATAGATATTAAATTCTTCATATTTGACCTGAAGCTGAATGATAAAAAGATACTACAGGTATAAAATTAGAATGCTTTTAGTACATCTCACCGCCCTCCCCCCTCCAGAGGAAAGTTGGCAGGTAAACTAGAATCAATGTATACACTTCAGATAGTGAGAGTCAGAAAACTGAGGAAATAGCAAGAAAACCTTAGAGAAAAAGGTCCAAAGATCAAGTTAGGGCAGAAGAAGCCATAATAAAATTAAAAACAAGAGATTTTATGAAGTCCTATCTAAACCATAATCCTCAAAGTATTTAGAAAACATGCTATTTATAAAATTTATAAAGATGCCAAGTGATAATAAATAGTAAGTATATTTTTTACCAGTATTTTAACTAAATCTATTGTTACTAAATACAGCATTTAGCTAATTCAAGAGGTAGAAAGCTGAATATGATCTTAAAGGAAATGTAATTTAAGAATACGAACTAACTATGAAGTACACTACACACACAATAAAAACTTGTCACTTCTAAAAACTATGACTCCACACAGAATATGTCACAGGGTAGTATGAACTGGCCCTCCCCTACATGACCCTACATGAGAGTATGGGATTTGCTGATACCACAAAGAGCCTCATGAGACAGAAGTGTTACTTCTCTCATGTCACCACCCAGGCAGACAGGCAGTGGGGGGATCCAGGAGGCCATTCAGGAGACTTTTCATTTAATTTAGTTGCACTGTCACTCTCTAAGTAATTTTCTAATCTGTTAAGTTTGGATCTCCCCACTAATATGTGATATGTAAGCCCTTGGGAAATGGAAGAGAGAAAATAGAGCATACTTTAAAAAATGTTATCTAGAAGTTACACACATCACTCCAGCCCCTCTTCCACAGGAAGCTGTAAAATGTAGTCACTAGGTAGCGGCCATGTGTCACCCAAAACTTGGGGGTTATTTTTAAAAGAAAAGAGGAGACTATTGATTATCATCAGTATTTCCTAAGAAGAGACCAAAAATGATGAAAAATCTCATAATATTCAGGATTTTCCATTCACCTATTTTAACATTAAATAATTATTTATAATGTGCCTCTCACAAAAAAACCTCTCAGTATATTACCATAGTTACAAATTATAGCCTAAACATAAATGCACCGCTCACACATCTAAGCTCTTAAACTATAGATCCCTATCAGGAAAAAAAATTTTTTAATATATACATTTATCCATATACATACAAACATAATACACACATATATATGAATGTGTATGTTTAATGTATATTTCAATAATTCTCTTACTATTAAGAAGTCACTCATTATTTATACCATTGCAGTTAACTCTTAGCCAATAGTAAAACCCTTGTGAGGGGGAAAAATTAATAACTTTATGCCAACTAAATGAAGTCATATTTAAATAAATCTAACTAGTCTTTGAAATGGCATAAATCAAGCATGCCTTCGCTATAATTAATTTTTTAGTTAAACAAAATAAGGTGACTTCTCAAATAAGTTGGTTTATTAAGTAAATGATATTGAAACAACTGGTTATCATATAGGAAAAAAACTAAGCTCTAAATCATATCATGTACAATAAGTTTTAGAAAAAGTAAAATAAGTATGGGGAATATTCTCATATATTTGGAAGTCAGGGAGGTGCTAAGAAACTATGAAATTGAATAGGTAAAGTCTTAAAACTTTAATACAGTGAAAGATACCAATACTATATCTACAGTTTAAGTAATAGAGACTAAAGAGATGGGCAATATAGAAAGAATTAACATTTGCATTTAGAGAACCATATATAATCTTGTAATTTGTGTATATATATTTATACAATTTCCTTTCTCTCTTATATGCCCAAAAGAAATTGTACAAAGAACATTAAAAGCCATTTCACAGCAAAAAAATAATAAACTCCCTTTCAGTATTTCAGATGCTCAAACTTACAAATAAATCAAATGTAATTCAAATTAAATTCTAAGATAGCATTTTTTTAGTGTCTATTAGAATTGCGAAAATTAACAAGGCTAGTAATCTCATGGTAGCAAGGATATATCCTTTAGGAAGATAATGTACATGGCCTTAAACCTAACATACTAAAATTTACAGTTTAGAAATATTCCAACAATCATATAAAAACAAAAGCAAAAAACCTTGCCAGATAAGTTTATGAAAGCTTTGCTTTTGCAACTGTAAAAAACAAACAAAAAAATCCAAGATATTTTTTACATAATTAAAAAAAAAAGGCTGCATAACAGTATGGTTAGTTCAATTCAAAAGAGAAAATATCTCAGCTTATGTGTATAAAATCAAGTTGGAAGAAATGTATCAAACATTTTTAACAAGTGTTACATTTGAGAGATGAAATTAGGAAGATTGTACACTTAATAGACTTTTGCTAATACCTTAATGATTTAATATAAATGACTTTTTAAAATGAAAAGGCAGCAATTTAACCATACATATTCTGAGATGATTTTTCATTGTTAACACTGAAAATACAAAATTTCCAGAGCAGGAAGAATCACTCATTATTTATACCATTGCAGTTAACTCTTAGCCAATAGTAAAACCCTTGTGAGGGGGAAAAATTAATAACTTTATGCCAACTAAATGAAGTCATATTTAAATAAATCTAACTAGTCTTTGAAATGGCATAAATCAAGCATGCCTTTGCTATAATTAATTTTTTAGTTAAACAAAATAAGGTGACTTCTCAAATAAGTTGGTTTATTAAGTAAATGATATTGAAACAACTGGTTATCATATAGGAAAAAAACTAAGCTCTAAATCATATCATGTACAATAAGTTTTAGAAAAAGTAAAATAAGTATGGGGAATATTCTCATATATTTGGAAGTCAGGGAGGTGCTAAGAAACTATGAAATTGAATAGGTAAAGTCTTAAAACTTTAATACAGTGAAAGATACCAATACTATATCTACAGTTTAAGTAATAGAGACTAAAGAGATGGGCAATATAGAAAGAATTAACATTTGCATTTAGAGAACCATATATAATCTTGTAATTTGTGTATATATATTTATACAATTTCCTTTCTCTCTTATATGCCCAAAAGAAATTGTACAAAGAACATTAAAAGCCATTTCACAGCAAAAAAATAATAAACTCCCTTTCAGTATTTCAGATGCTCAAACTTACAAATAAATCAAATGTAATTCAAATTAAATTCTAAGATAGCATTTTTTTAGTGTCTATTAGAATTGCGAAAATTAACAAGGCTAGTAATCTCATGGTAGCAAGGATATATCCTTTAGGAAGATAATGTACATGGCCTTAAACCTAACATACTAAAATTTACAGTTTAGAAATATTCCAACAATCATATAAAAACAAAAGCAAAAAACCTTGCCAGATAAGTTTATGAAAGCTTTGCTTTTGCAACTGTAAAAAACAAACAAAAAAATCCAAGATATTTTTTACATAATTAAAAAAAAAAGGCTGCATAACAGTATGGTTAGTTCAATTCAAAAGAGAAAATATCTCAGCTTATGTGTATAAAATCAAGTTGGAAGAAATGTATCAAACATTTTTAACAAGTGTTACATTTGAGAGATGAAATTAGGAAGATTGTACACTTAATAGACTTTTGCTAATACCTTAATGATTTAATATAAATGACTTTTTAAAATGAAAAGGCAGCAATTTAACCATACATATTCTGAGATGATTTTTCATTGTTAACACTGAAAATA
This sequence comes from Oreotragus oreotragus, assembly GCA_006410675.1. Classification (NCBI taxonomy): domain Eukaryota; kingdom Metazoa; phylum Chordata; class Mammalia; order Artiodactyla; family Bovidae; genus Oreotragus; species Oreotragus oreotragus. Next base: position 64,777 of record SJYX01009336.1, on the reverse strand, counting down.
CAAAATTTCCAGAGCAGGAAGAATCCTGGTACCAAAGTGTTACTTTAAAAAGTATTTATCTTTTAGAGATATTTATTGCAAGAATGAAAGGACATAGTGTTTGCTTCAGTTTGTGGGTGGGTGTAAAGACAATACAAGCCATGAATTGCTAAGTGCCTCATTTAGATTTCTGGTACACGAAGATCCTCATACCTGTCTCCACACACACAGAAAACGCATTAAAAAATTAAAAACAAAACCAAAAGCAAGTTGCCATCAAAGCTGTACAGAATACTAACATGTTTTCAAATGACTGAACTAGCACGGTTAAATATTTTTAAATGTTGATCAATAACTGCCCTGCTCTTCTTAGTAATGTTTTGCTTCTGGAATTTCATGGGATGGTATGATATTTCTTCATAATAATCCATTTTGCTAAAATGAAATTTCCAGTTTTAGAATAGATGGTCTATATGGTGATGTCAAACTTGGTAGAAAACTACTGGTATCAAAGGAGTAAGGTAATTTTTGTCACCACCAATTAAAAACTTCTACGAAACAGGACTGTTATAAAACAATTAAACCTTGCAAATGTGGTAGTCTCCAGGAAGAAAGTCCTGGAGGAAATTCTGCTTATTAAAATTGCAATTTTAGTTTCCATTAAAAGGAGAATAAGACAACAGAAGATGGGTTGGCAAGACAAATTATTTCTTAATGTCAGTTGAGCTTATTTCAAATGAGATAACATATCTACACCAGGTTGGGTTCAGCACAATTTCGTCTCCTCAACTCATTTATCTAATTCAGTCATCTTGATTATAGCCTCATGGACTTTATTTTCAGAGAAAGAATTCCATAACAAACAGCCCACACAACATGCTGATTACTGAACAGTTAATTCTAATTAACTTGGGCATGACAAGAGAATTTCGATAGTCCTAGAATACAAATATAGTCTGCTATACTAGACTAACTTATATAAAAAACCCACAGCAGAGTCTCCAGACAGAACAAGAGAGTCAAAGAGATCTAATTTAAAAAAACAAACGAGAAAATTAAAATCACAAATAATTTATTCTTCTGTTAGAGTTGATACAGTTTTAAATAGCAACAAAGTACACAGTGGTGGAAAATTGGCACAGAACCTAAAAGCATTTCAGTCACAATAAGGCTGTCCATGCTTTTTCTGTTCAAACTTGATGTCCATTTTCTACTGACCATGTTGGAAAAAGCCTTATTCAGACCTTAAAACACGCGCACACTCTCTTTCATACACACAGAGACACATTAAAATTTCTCCTTTTGGTTACAGTATGTTGAGAACAGTGCATTTTGCTTTTTCAAATTTATGGCACCCCTTCTGTTTTGTTTCCAGTTGTAAGTGGGAAAAAACAATCCAATTATAAAGAATATACCTTATTCCCCGGGCACAGGCAACTGTGATGAAAATAGTGACTTACCTTTGGGCTAGATATTTTCAGATTACGCTTAAATAATTGTGGTTATAAACTTCTCAATGCATGATTTCCTGCCCAGTGCAAAATCCCTGAACTCAGCTCAAACAATCAGGCACAGGACAGTCTCAAGTATGATTAAATAGACCATGCTAATAAAACAGAGTGATCTGAAATGCAACCTCTATGCTTTTAATATATATCAGAATAAACCTCCTCAGCAAGCATTTTCGTAAACATCTCTGTGTTCTATTAACCAACATAAAAAAGGGGAAAACGTGAAAGTATTCCTCTATAAACGGCATTATTTCCAGTCAAGAAAAGTTGAAAGGAAGGTTTATAAAGTCTCCTGAACTATTCTTATTATAGAAATCAATTATCCTTCTCATGTTAAAAAGTAAAATGCATCATTGTTGACTCTTCTTTGATGTCATTTATAAAATGTTCTGATATTACTTACTAGTGATTAGTCAAACAAGGTAAAATCAAAACTTTCAGGTTCAGTTATTGCTGTTTTAGGAGAGGACTTACATGAAACTGTTAACCAAGATTCTTCAGATCCCACATGAAGTAATTCTTATTGCCTCACATTTTAAAACAGAATTATAAATGATCTTTTATAAAAAAAGGTTTTTGTCCACAAAACTGGAAAGCTTCTTTAAAAAACGCCTTTTTACTCAAAACTGTACCACAGTGCCCCTGATTAGCTAACAGAGAAAAGGGGTCTGAATGTCCTCTGAAGAACCTAGTAGGGGACACACGGGAGCGTTGTCTTTCCCCTCACCTTCAGCTTCACAGACCACCATGTTCAGACCAGCACGATCAAGCATCCAACGTGCTCCCATCCCCCCGACAGAGGAGTTCTCATTCTGCCCAGCGCGTAGTGTACCGCCTTGCATATTCACCACATGAAATAAACATAATATACAAAATATTGCTGCTGTAAAAAGTGTACATTTCCCTCTTCCCCTTACAAAAGAATCTATGGAAAAGTATTAAATTCCCTTAACCTTCATAAACATACAAAGCTGTTCACACCTTTCAGTCTGTAACAGTCCGTTTGAAACGCAGTTCCGAAATCATTGCAAATTGGGTATGTCATTGTATTTTCTGTCCAATGTTGCCATCTAGAGTAGACATGTGAAATCAAGAGTATTTTTGAGCTACTAAAGCCTTTTTATAACTAAGCCACACAGGCTGCTCACGGATGAAACAGCCGCTTATCCACAAGGTTTTTCCAAAAACTAGATGGAATGGAAGGGTCTCTTCACAGGAAGGTGTCCACAGTGCTGAGGCGACAATTTGACTGCTAGTAGATTCTGGCTACTGGAATGGAAGTACTCTTCACTGCTGGTAGTTTCCATACTGCCCCTAAAAGATAAATTTTAAAATGTAATTAGATGATCATTTGACCATAATAGTTTGCACAGAAAATCACAAGTCAGTCTTTACACTGTCATACAGCAAAAGCAGCTACTTTCAAAGCATACAGAAATCGCTCTCTATTTAGGTGGACAGTATCTCTGATTTTTTTCTGATATCACATTCAGCTGCAATGGATTTTCAAGTCTTTGAGCCTAGAACAGCACAAAATGAGAATTTAAGTTTCTGGTGAATTTTGATCAACTGATCAGGAATGAGTGAGAAGTTCTGGCTCTAAACTCTGGCATGGTGTCTATCAGTGTATAAATTATGTGCTAATATACAAAGTCTGTAACTGTTTGGATTATTACAATAACTTATGTTATTAACTTATTAACACCAAGTTAGGATAAGTAGCAAGGATGAAGAGATACCCAGGAGATAAGGGTAAAAGAACCTTATAGCCTGTCTATAGAATTTGGGCCGTTCCCTGAGGCCAGTGAGGTATTAGCAGACATATTCAGGTAGGCAGCTAGTACATAAAATCAAAGAAAGACTGTTTTGCTTTTGTTGCTTTTGATAAGGTAGGTTTGAAGGGCCTGTAGGCTGACAGCAAGGGAAAGAAAATAAAGTATAGATATAAAAGAGGTAATGAATGAAACAGCAACATTCTACAAGGGAGGTAAACAATGTCCAGTATACAATGATTAAAGCAGGTTTTTAGAAAAGAGAAGGAAAGTCTTTTTCTCCAAAAAAGAAAGGTAGAAGAAAAGAGAGACCAGAAAAAAATTTACTTTAATAAAATATCTTAAATGTGTTTTAAAAAGATGCTCATAAAAGCACTTATTTTCCAAAAATAGTATTCATTAGAAGCACATAATCAGCTGTTTCCTCTGGCTAAATATCCCCCTCTAAGTCACATTAATTATTTTATATCAAGAAAGTATTCTAGAGTTGAAATCCTCCTATACCATAAGAAGTAGTACCCTAAAAGTTTACACTTCCATAGAAGTAGATATACTTGAAAATCTGAATACCACTATATCTAAGCAGATATATAGATAGAATAGATATATATATAGAATATAGTTCTATAAATAGAATTAAGGTTTTTAAAAATATTGATGTATTTTACATAATTATATTCAGAAAGATTTAAAGTCAGAGCTCATCTAAAAATATGTGTAGGGCTTCCCAGGTGGACCAGTGGTTAAGAATCCAACTGCCAATGCAGGGGACACGGGTTTGATCCCTGCTCTGGGAAGGCCCACATGCCAGGGGGCTACGAAGCCCGTGTGCCACAACTACCGAGCCCACGCTCTGCAACAAGAGAAGCCCCTGCAATGAGAAGCCCACGCACCACAAAGAGTAGCCCCACTTGCCACAACTAGAGAAAGCCCTACACAGCAATGAAGACCCAGCACAGCCCCCAACTACACAGGCCATTAAAAAAAATAAAATTATAAAGAGAAATATTTATAGGTAGGATCTGCTTTAAAATACCCAATAAAATAGGATGGGAAGTATATAAAACAACACTGGTAAAATGTTGGTAATTGTTGAAGTTGGTTTGTGGGTACACAGGGATTCATGAGGTTCTTCTCTGCTGCCTTTGTTTAAAAATTCCTGTGTGCTGTGCTTAGTCGTTCAGTTGTGTTCAACTCTTTGCAACCCCATGTGTCCATGGGGATTTGCCAGGCACGAATACTGGAGTGGGCTGGCACGCCCTCCTCCAGGGGATCTCCCCAACCCAGGGATCAAACCCAGGTCTCCTGCACTGCAGTGGACTCTTAACTGTCTGAGCCACCAGGGAAGCACAAAAACTCCTAGAGTACAAAGTTTAAAATAAGAAGTGCTTCGCATACAGGAACTTGCTATTCAGCTATAAAATTATCTAAATACTAAGTTTAAGTCCCAACTCTATTGTTAATTTTTTGAGACGCAGGTTCTTCACCTATAAGGTGGGGGCCGTAACATATTCATCTCTGGATCTCAATTTTTTGTTTAAGGTTACATGAGTTCTACCTCATTTGTTTGCTAGGACATTCAAATAAGAGGACATGACAAAGTGCTTTCAAAAATTACAAAAAAATTAGAAATAAGCAAGTCTTTGGGGAAAGGCAACGGCACCCCACCCCAGTACTCTTGCCTGGAAAATCCAATGGACGGAGTAGCCTGGTGGGCTGCAGTCCATGGGGTCACTAACAGTTGGACAGACTGAGCGACTTCACTTTCACTTTTCTCTTTCATGCATTGGAGAAGGAAATGACAACCCACTCCAGTATTCTTGCCTGGAGAATCCCAGGGATGGGGGAGCCTGGTGGGCTGCCGTCTATGGGGTCACACAGAGTCGGACACGACTGAAGTGACTTAGCAGCAGCAGCAAGCAAGTCTTAATGCTCGAAGGAAACGCTCTCCTAGTGAATGTGTATAATGAGATAGTAATGATGAAAGCAAGTGGCACATATTATGAATGATGTGAATGCAGAAGAGAGGTAAAAACTGATGTGCTATATAAACAGAACTTATAATCTATCTACTATAGTATGAATTAATGATAGGGACTAGGTCTTATCCATTCTTAGTCCCCAAGTATTGATGAGTGCCTGACACATAAGACTTCTTCAATAATGTATGCCAAATATGATATTCAAGCAATTACAAACATTTACTGAGCAACTATTCTATGTTCATCACTGTAAGAAATCTGTGCCGGATTCATGTCAATGTATGCCAAATCCAATCCAGTACTGTAAAGTAAAATAAAGTTAAAAAAAAAAAAACGAAAAAAAAAATTAATATGCATAAAATGCCAGGGAGCATGTATACCAAGCTATAAATATTGGTTATATCTAGAATAGACTTACTAATGAGGAAATGTGGGGGGAAGCCTTTCTACATTTTTTTTCACCTTTGAACAATAAAAATGATTTACCTTTATAATAAAGAGTGGTTAAAAATAACAACAACAAAAAAAGAAATCTGAAAAATGGGGAAAATAAGATTTACAAATAAAGTGTAGTTACAGAACAAGTCCTCTAAGCGTTCAGAACCCTAAGGTGAAGGTTAGGTAACCCTAAGGAAAAGGTTGACACAACTAAAATAATTTAAAAAATATTTCACAGAGACTGTGTACCTTAGAAAATAGTAAAATTTGAATAGCAGAGAAAAGAAAAAAGGGGCACTTCAAATAGCAGACACAGCTAAAGCAAAAATGAAGAAAAAATGGTTAAAAAAATGCTTAGGGAACTGGAAAATAAAAAAGAATGTACAATAATAAGGAGTAGACGTTATTGATTATTTGGTAACACACAGCTTAAAGTAATAGATGTAAGAAGTCTGACTAATATCAATAATAGCTAACTGTTAATATATCTCAATAACATCTTATGTCTTACCATATGTCAAACACCATAACAAGTGCTTTGTGTTCATCTGTTACCTATGCAGTATACATTATCTCCATTTTATAGATGAAGAAACTGAAGCCCTGAAAATTTAAGTAACTTGATCTAGACTTCATCACTTCACTAAGATAACAAGTGCCCCCAAATACTGTATATTTGCAACCATTAGCAAATTCTAGGGTTAAAAGTAAGGGTTTTGGAGCTGGAAATCTATTTCTAGTTTTAACTCTCCTGCTTAACAGTTTCTTGTCCTTGAGGCCAGTTACCTACCTTCCCTTTCTTGATTTTTCTCATCTGACAAGTGAGGATAATTATAATTCCTGCTTCAGAAAGTTATTCAAGAAGAAGAGCATAAAGATGCTCTGCACACAGCTGGTGTGGCTGGAGGCAGCCTGGTACAGGGAAGGGTCCACTCAGTGGGTCTCTAGTTACTCAGGACTTACCACCCAGCTCGACCACTTCTCACCTCTGTTATCTTGGGTCAGTCACTTCTACTCTCTAAGCCTCAGCATAGCATCTTTCTCTTTGCTTCTTCAATTTTTCTTTTCCTTTTTTAAATTACAAAATTCCTCTGACTAGAGTAAAGAATGAATGGGAAAGGATACAAGAAGAAAGCATGGGAGAATCCTTCATCCTGTGATGCAGTTAGGACATATTAATGGTCTAAACAAAGATAAGGCACTTTTAGAAGTGGATGGATACAAGAATGTTGACGGAGACCAGCCTAACAAGATTTCGTCATTTACTAGATGGAGTGAGGGAGATGGAGAAAGACCTAAGTACCAAATGTGGCACATGGCTTTCTAACTTGGCAACAGTACCTCTCTCTGACAGACAACACAGAAAGGAGGAATGTATGGCACAGAGATTATGAATGCTTTGGTTATATGAAACTGATATGCTATTTCTAACTGCAGATGACTACTAGGCGCCTGATGTTCAGAAGAGAAAGTCAGACTAGAAATAGAGATTTGACAGTCAACAGCACGATAAATTGAAACCCTGTGAGTAAATGAGATTTTCTAGAGAGTGTATGGTGTGAGAGTCCCTAGACTGAACAATAACTGAGTAATATCAACCATCTTTAAATTTGTTTTTTTCATTCACCTAATCCTATAAAGGTCTTAAATTTACTGTCAAAATACTTTTTAGGGGTTTCTTAATTCTTATGATCACCATTCAGATTTAGGACGTGACGGCCTTATATATTCACTCACCATATTTACTGACTACTCAATATGTTCCCTGGAGGAAAAGCTATGACAAACTTAGACAGCATATTAAAAACCAGAGACACTGCTTTGCCAACAAAGGTCCATACAGTCAAAACTATGGCTTTTCCAGTAGTCATGTATGAATGTGGACATATTAATGGTCTAAACAAAGATAAGGCACTTTTAGAAGTGGATGGATACAAGAATGTTGAAGGAGACCAGGCTAACAAGATTTCGTCATTTACTAGATGGAGAGAGGGAGATGGAGAAAGACCTAAGTACCAAATGTGGCACATGGCTTTCTAACTTGGCAACAGTACCTCTCTCTGACAGACAACACAGAAAGGAGGAATGTATGGCACAGAGATTATGAATGCTTTGGTTATATGAAACTGATATGCTATTTCTAACTGCAGATGACTACTAGGCGCCTGATGTTCAGAAGAGAAAGTCAGACTAGAAATAGAGATTTGACAGTCAACAGCACGATAAATTGAAACCCTGTGAGTAAATGAGATTTTCTAGAGAGTGTATGGTGTGAGAGTCCCTAGACTGAACAATAACTGAGTAATATCAACCATCTTTAAATTTGTTTTTTTCATTCACCTAATCCTATAAAGGTCTTAAATTTACTGTCAAAATACTTTTTAGGGGTTTCTTAATTCTTATGATCACCATTCAGATTTAGGACGTGACGGCCTTATATATTCACTCACCATATTTACTGACTACTCAATATGTTCCCTGGAGGAAAAGCTATGACAAACTTAGACAGCATATTAAAAACCAGAGACACTGCTTTGCCAACAAAGGTCCATACAGTCAAAACTATGGCTTTTCCAGTAGTCATGTATGAATGTGGACATATTAATGGTCTAAACAAAGATAAGGCACTTTTAGAAGTGGATGGATACAAGAATGTTGAAGGAGACCAGGCTAACAAGATTTCGTCATTTACTAGATGGAGAGAGGGAGATGGAGAAAGACCTAAGTACCAAATGTGGCACATGGCTTTCTAACTTGGCAACAGTACCTCTCTCTGACAGACAACACAGAAAGGAGGAATGTATGGCACAGAGATTATGAATGCTTTGGTTATATGAAACTGATATGCTATTTCTAACTGCAGATGACTACTAGGCGCCTGATGTTCAGAAGAGAAAGTCAGACTAGAAATAGAGATTTGACAGTCAACAGCACGATAAATTGAAACCCTGTGAGTAAATGAGATTTTCTAGAGAGTGTATGGTGTGAGAGTCCCTAGACTGAACAATAACTGAGTAATATCAACCATCTTTAAATTTGTTTTTTTCATTCACCTAATCCTATAAAGGTCTTAAATTTACTGTCAAAATACTTTTTAGGGGTTTCTTAATTCTTATGATCACCATTCAGATTTAGGACGTGACGGCCTTATATATTCACTCACCATATTTACTGACTACTCAATATGTTCCCTGGAGGAAAAGCTATGACAAACTTAGACAGCATATTAAAAACCAGAGACACTGCTTTGCCAACAAAGGTCCATACAGTCAAAACTATGGCTTTTCCAGTAGTCATGTATGAATGTGGACATATTAATGGTCTAAACAAAGATAAGGCACTTTTAGAAGTGGATGGATACAAGAATGTTGAAGGAGACCAGGCTAACAAGATTTCGTCATTTACTAGATGGAGAGAGGGAGATGGAGAAAGACCTAAGTACCAAATGTGGCACATGGCTTTCTAACTTGGCAACAGTACCTCTCTCTGACAGACAACACAGAAAGGAGGAATGTATGGACCATCAAGAAAGCTGAGCACCAAAGAACTAATGCTTCTGAATTCTGGTACTGGAGAAGACTCTTGAGAATCCCTTGGACTGCAAAGAGATCAACTCAGTCAATCCTACAGGAAATTAATCCTGAATATTCATTGGAGGGACTGATGCTGAAGCTGAAGCTCTAATACTCTGGCCACCTGATAAGAAGCGCCGACTCATTGGAAAAGACCCCAATGCTGGGCAAGACTGAGGGCAGGAGGAGAAGGGAGGAGAAGAGGACAAGATGGCTAGATGGTATCACAAACTCAATGGACATGAGTCTGAGCAAGCTCCAGGAGACCGTGAAGGATGGTGGCATGCTGCAGTCCATGCGGTCACAGAGAGTTGGACACACCTGAGCAACTGAACAATAACAGCAGCAATGTGTTCCACTAGGTGGTGGAGACTCAACAGTGATAAAAACAGACATGGTGAAGTCTTTAAAGAACTGACAGTCTAGGGGAAGAGTATGATAATAAACAATAACTACATAATGTGTCACACAGAGATAAATGCTACGCTAGAAATAAAAGCATCTAACATAGTATTTAATGAAACTTTCCTGCTAAGATCTAATGAAACGTTCCTGCTAAGATCAGGAACAAAGCAGAGATGTCCTCTCACACCACTCTTTCTCAACACTGTACTAAAATTCCTAGCTTATGCAATTAGAAAAAGAAATAAAGATACACAAATTGGAAAAGAAGAAATAAAACTGTCTTTGTTTACAGATGACATGACTGACTTGGGAGAAAATCCCAAAGAATCAACAATAAAAAACCTCCTGAAACTAATAAGCAAGGTTGCAGGATACAAGGTTAACACAGAAAATTCCCCTATACACTAGCAACTGAGAGTCAGTTGCTAGGCAGGTTGATAAGAAGTCCAGGGTCCCCGAGGAGGAGAGGTGTCTGGAATTCTCAAGGAGAAGGAAAGGACAAACGTCTTTTTTTTCCCTCTATATTCCTTAGTCTGAGTCACAAAACATTTTTTTCTTTAAGCCTGGAACTGATGATTACAAAACAAACAGCTCAGTTTTAAACTCTGTACTAAGGATTATATAACGACGTATCCTGCTTGAGGACAGTTTTTCCTTCCTGAAAATCTTCTGACTAATCCTGGTAACTTAGAATGTATATTATGGGAGTGAGTCTGGTAAAATCTTTCTGTTGTTAAGTTCTAATCCTATTATCTTAAAATGTAAACTGTGGGAGTGGGTCTGGTAAAATTTTTACAACTTGAGACATTCTTTTGATTTACTGTAATAACCAATTAGAAAAGCATATAACTCCCTTGCTAACGCTAGTGAGAGGGCCACTCTCCATCCCCCTTCTGATGTCTGTGTCAGAAGCTTTCTCTGTTCCTTTTTATACTTTAACAAAACTCTGCTACACAAAAGCTCTTGAGTCATCAAGTCTGGTCTCTGGTCCTAAAGCTAAATCTTCGGAGATCATGAATCTCACACCATTCACCCTAAGCTATCACAATGAGCAAGAGGAATTTGAAATTAAAAACAATACCATCTACATAAGAATTCTCCCCCACAAGTTAAACTCTTAGGTATAAATCTAATAAAATATACATAGAACTGTATAAGGAAAACTTAAAAAGTAATAAAAGAAATCAAAGAACTTAATAAATGTAGAGATGTTCCATGTTCATGGACAGTAAACCCAGTATTGTTGAGATATAGGAGTTCTTCCTAACTTGATCTAAAGAGTCAACCCAATTCCAACCAAAATCTTAGCAAGTTATTTTTGGATACTGACAATATAATTATAAAATGTATATGGAACGGCAGAAAACCCAGAATAACCAAAGAATACTAGAGGAGATGAACGAAGACTGACAATGTTCAACTTCAAGACTTACTATCAAGTTACAGCAATTAAGACAATGGGAAATTGGTAAAAGAATAGAAAAACAGATAGAGGGAAGTGAATAGAGAGCCCAGAAATAGATCCACTTAGATACAGTCAACTGATCTTTGGCAAAGAAGCAAAGGTAATACAATAGTGCAAGGGTGGTCTCGTTCAACAAATGGTACTAGTTGACTGGACATGCCCATTTTACAAAAAAGTGAATCTAGATACAAATCTTAACAACTAAGATTTTCTCAATTCAGAGAATGAGCTTAAGTAAGAACTTGACCTAAATGTAAAACAAAAAACTAACAAAGCTCCTAGAAGACAACGTAAGAGAAAACACAGGTGACCTTGAGTCTGCGGTGACTTTACAGACACAAGATCAAAGGTGTGATCCCTGGAAGAAATAACTGATAAACTGGACTTCGTTAAAATGGAAACCTCCTATTCTGTCAAAGACAATGTCAAAAAAATAGGAAAAGTCAAGAAGACAAAGCAGTATTTGAAAAAGACACATCTGATAAAGACTGTTATCTGAACCATACAAAGAACTCTTGCAACTCAACAATAAGGAAATAAACATCTCTACTAAAACATGGGCCAAAGACCTGAAAAGACACCTCACCAAAGAAGATATATGGAAGGCGAATGAGCACACGAAATGTCTATATAATACGTCATTGGAGAAATGCAAAATAAAACAACGAGATATGCCACACACCTATTAGAATGGCCAAAATTCTGAACACTGATAACATCAAATGCTGATGAGGACGCAGAGTGACAGGAACTCCCATTCACTGCTGGTGAGAATGCCATCTGGTTAACCCACACCATTACCAAGATAAAGACCAAGCTCCCCTGTACGGCTTACAAGAGTCCTCCTAACCTGGCCCTAATTTACCTCTCCACTCTTTTGCCTCTTCCACCCCACACTTCTGCTTTACTGAGCCACATATCTTAACACTAGTCCTTCATGAGTGCACTTTCTGACAAAAATACCCATCTGTTCTCTACAACAAGCTGGCTAATATCTTCTCAGCCTTGGGCTCCTGCCCTTATACTTCCCAAGGAATATATATCTGAGTTAAGAGCTTCCTTTCACAAAAATCTTGCCTTCCCTCATACAAGTACCTTCTCACACTACATCATATCATCTACTTACTTGTCTGTATCCCACCTGGACTTAAGTTCACAAATGCAGAGTGCATATCGATCTAATTTTCCTAACATATTCCCATCTTGGCATGTAAATGTTGCTCAAGAACCATTTGCTTAATGAATGATATACGTTTAGGAGATTCAGAAACATGATGAGTCAGGAAGAAAATGAAGTTGAAGAAAATGGCAAGACACCCAGAGAGATGTTCTGAATACAGTTGAAAAAAATGGAGCTGGAGTTGGGTTGAGAAGGGTGGGCTAAGGATACTGAAAATGTAAGACAGGAGGAATAGAGACAGAAAAACACTAAGACAAGGACTGATGGGGTAAAAGAAAGATGAGAAACAAGCAGAAAGTAGAAAAAGAATCACTGGAAATTAAGAGGAACAAAACAGTAGTCATGTAGAAGCTTAAAAGATCACTTAAGAATGGAAATAGGAACCTGAGTCAAATGCTGAAGTGAGGTCAAGGAAGATGGAGAGAGTTGCTCCATGAGCCGTAAGGACCAGGTCTGTTTCCCTCATCTAGGACACAATAGAGTGTCCAGCACACACGGGAAATTAATAAAACTTTGTTGAATTATGGTATTAAGGACCACTTTTCAACAGCTGTGGATTAGAATGAGCCTAAATTATATCTGCTCAGGGATCTTGTCCTTAAATACTCACTAGTCAACACTTATTTTACATTTAAATAAAACTTCCCCTAATCCTTTGACTTAATCTTAGTACATTCTTTTTAATATTACTTATCTGTCCACAGCCTTTTATTTTTCCCACCTAACTAAGAAGTGTCAGTACAAGAGGGTTGCCCACTTGAGAGAGCATTGACGAAAGAGCTGCTCATACCTCAGCATCTAACCAGCATTGTATATGACTTGTTCCTCAAACCAGATCGTCCCCACTGGTCCTGTAACCCTAACATTAAAAAGCAATGTATTTTAGGCAGCTTAAGTGGTGAACAGATCAGATTCTCCTCACTGTAAAGACATTAAACAAACCTGAAATCAATAAAAAGAAAAAAAAAACAAAAACAAACCCTGCCAACGTAATAAATCATCTCAATAATTTAGAGCTTGTATGAGAAGATTCATAAAACAATGACTGTGGCACAGGCTTATTAAGCCTGAGCAATTTACTGATGAAAAGAAGGTTTAAGAGAATACAGACATCATAGGATGAGATACACATACTTATCTGAAGGAAGCAGAAGGAAAGATAACAGAGGAGAAAGATTATTAATATCTGACATAATGGATATGGGTATGGGAGGCAGCAGAGGAAGATTATGAGTATGAACTGAAAGAGAAAGGACATCGTGGCTGCTAAGGAAGTGGAGTGAATATGCTGACATGAAGCTGAGAGCCAGGGAGAGCACTGACTCAGATGGACTCCACATTTCAATAGGTCAAGTCTTGAGTAGTCTTGAACAATAAACAGGAGGGAAATGAGAGAAATCTGGGGGTTTAGAATACAGAATAATGTTTGGAAGGGTTAAGGGAAGCATACCTGCAGGGTAAAGACTAGAGAGAGACTATAAATGAATGAAAACGAATGAATGCTTGTGCCTGGAGAATGTCATGTTTTATATGCTACAGTAACCATGATTAACTATGCTGCTGCTGCTGTTGCTAAGTCGCTTCAGTCGTGTCCGACTCTGTGAGACCCCATAGACGGCAGGCTCCCCCGTCCCTGGGATTCTCCAGGCAAGAACACTGGAGTGGGTTGCCATTTCCTTCTCCAATGCATGAAAGAGAAAAGTGAAAGTAAAGTCACTCAGTCCTGTCTGACTCTTAGCGACCTCATGGACTGCAGCCCACCAGGCTCCTCGGTCCATGGGATTTCCTAGGCAAGAGTACTGGAGTGGGTTGCCAATGACTGTGCTAGCATTCTATGAAAAAGACTCAAGAGAAAATACTTTTTTTTGGTTAACTCATGTTATAAACAAAAGGAGGGAAAAATGAGTCGCCAGGTGAAAAACATTTAGGCTAATCAAGAGTGAGCACACAATGGGGCAGCCACACAGCTGGCCAAGTAACTTACCTGGTCGTACCCATAAGGCCTCTGCTGCGGTGGCTGTGGGGGTCCAGGCTGTGCCGGTCTGTAACCCCCATATTGCTGACCTTGTCCCTGTGGGTAGTTAGGATACTGAGGACCTGGGCCACCCTGTGAAGGACCTGCAAAATAATTAACACAAATAAAACTCCAGAAGAAAATATTACAAGTTCCCAGAATTCTAGAAAGGGTTTAGAATTAGATGTTAACTATGTTCTCATCTTTAAACTCAAAAGAATAGTTTGCTATCTTGATTCTTCTCAAATGCTTTTTGAAATAAATTCCAAAATTTACAAGTAAAAATACTGTTAGGTTCAAGAGGGAGGGGACATAGGTATACTTATGGCTGATTCATGCTGACATTTGGCAGAAACCAACACAATATTATAGAGCAATTATCCTTCAATTAAAAATAAAATAAAAAAAATACTGTAAAGCTACTACCATGTACCAAGATGCTTTGATTCAGTATAACTACTAAGCTATGTGTTAGCCATTAAAATTTCATGTCAAAATGAGTAAGAGACTCGGGAGTTGTAAAGCACATGATGTTAAGGAAACTCATCTGTATTTCTATTAGAAAGTTAACCAGTATAAGCAAGGTGTAAAAGCAAAAAGCAAGAAGTAGATTCAAATTAAAATACTGAAGAAATTTCTAATTAAAGTTTGGAAATCAGTGATAGTTGCAGCTGTATAACTCAACATTTACACTTGCAATCACTAGAAGAATCACAAAGAATGATGTTACATGTAAATTTCAGATTTACATTCACAATCACCAAAAGCAAGCTTTATGCTCTACACTGTCAAACACTGACAAACAGAATCTAAAGAAGACTTGAAAAGCCACAGATTGCATGTGAAAAAAACATGATTCAAAAGTTACCCTGTGTACCCATCACCTTTAATACTTAACACATATAAGTGAATGATTTCAACGTCCAGAGAGAGACAAGGGACTAATTTGGCTTGCCAAACAAATATGTCTATTTCGTAAATTCTACTACTGTCTATTGTCAAGAATGCTTTATAAAGCATAAGCTGAAATGCTTTCCTGCTTAAATGTTTTCAATCACAGCCATTCAAAACCTGTCATAGAAAACACTGATTATAGAGGAATGTCAAAGAGAATAAATTTTCAAGCTTAAATAAATTCCATCAGTTTACTCTTTTGACTATTTAATTATTATGCACCTGATTATTAAAACTAAATTTTCTATTAGAATGAAGTTCAACAACTAAAACCTACAGATAAGCAAAGTGGGAACATTTCCATAAGGGTACCCAGCGTCAGACAGAAAAGCATTTAACCTTTCCACTGAAAATATTTCTCTTAACTCAATAAACTTACCTGACTGATCTCTGTAACATTTGTTTTCATATGAACACAATAAAACCAGAATACTCTATTTATTCAATGTACAAATGTTCAATGGTCATGAAATGGAAATGCCATTTGAGAGTAGTAAGAATATCCCTTCAAAAAGACAAGAAATACATGGAATATTTATAAAGTCATATTCAGAATTAGGGAACCAGAACTGATCAATACCTAACCTCCAATACTTGCCTGAAATTTCAGTGCTTATTTGGGAAGGTGCAAGAGAATTTTAGCCTGATTGTGGTTCTCAGATTTGCTATCGCAGGTAGAAAGAGGTGCCCATAATAACAGCAGAGTTTAAATCAATGAATAAAAATAGTAAGACGTTGTTGTTGCTCAGTCACGAAGTTAGGTCTGACTCTTCGTGACCCCATAAACTGCAGCATGCCACGTTCCTCTGTCCTCTTCTATCTCCCAGAGTTTGCTCAAATTCATGTCCACTGAGTCAGTCATGGTATCTAACAATCTAATCTTCCGTTGCCCCCTTCTCCTTTTGCCTTCAATCTTTCCCAGCATCAGAGTCTTTTCTAATCAGTCAGCTCTTAGCATCAGGTGGCCAAAGTATTGGAGCTTCAGCATCAGTCCTTCCAATGAATAGCCAGGGTTGATTTTTTAGGATTGACTGGTTTGATCTTGCAGTCTAAGGGACTCTCAAGAGTCATCTCCAGCACCACAGTTCGAAAGCATCGCTTTTTCGGTGCTCAGTCTTCTTTATGGTCTAACTCTCACATCTGCACACAACTACTGGAAAAATGATATTTTCAACTATATGGACCTTTGTTGGCAAAGTGATATCTCTGCTTTTTTAATACACTGTCCAGGTTTGTCATAGCTTTCCTTCTAAGGAGCAAGTATATTTTAATTTCACGGTTGCAGTGACCATTCACAGTGATTTTGGAGCCCAAGAAAATAAAATCCGTCGCTGTTTCTACTTTTCCCCTTCTATTTGCCATGAAGTGATGGGACCAGATGCCATGATTTTAGTTTTTTTTTTAATGTTGAGTTTCAAGTCAACTTTTCATTCTCCTCTTTTATCCTCATTAAGAAGCTTTTTAGTTCTTCTTCACTTTCTGCCATTAGAGTGGTATCATCAGCATATCTGAGGTCGTTGACATTTCTCCTGGCAATCTTGATTCCAGCTTGTGATTCATCTAGTCCTATATTTTGCATATAAGTTAAATAAGCAGAGTGATAATATACAGCCTTGATGTACTCCTTTCCCAATTATGAACAGGTCATTCTATGTCCGGTTCTAACTGGTGCTTCTTGACCCACATATACAGGTTTCTCAGGAGACAGCTAAGGTGATCTGGCATTCTCATCTCTTTTAAGAATTTTCCACAGTGTGTTACAATTCGCAGAAGGTTTCAGCATAGTCAATGAAACAAAAGTAGATGATTTTCTGGAATTCTCTTGCTTTCTCCATGATCAAACAAAGGGTGACAATTTGATCTCTGCTTCCTCTGCCTCTTTGAAAACCATCTTGTGCATCTCGAAGTTCTCAGTTCACATACTGCTGAAGCTTAGCTTGAAGGATTTTGCACATATCCTTGCTAGAATGTGAAATGAGCACAATTATATGATAGTTTGGACATTCTTTGGCACTGGAATGAAAACTGACCTTTTCTAGTCCTGTGGCTACTGCTGAGTTTTTCAAAGTTGCTGACATACTGAGCGCAGCATTTTAACAGCATCATCTTTCAGGATTTTAAATAGCTCAGCTGGAATTTCATCACCTCCACTAGCTTTGTTCACAGTAATGCTGTATAAAGCACGCTTGACTTCACGCTCCAGGATGGCTCTAGGTGAGCGACACCATCATAGTTATCTGGGTAACTAAGACCTCTTTGTTTCCTTCTTCTGTGTGTTCTTGCTCCCTCTCCTTGGCCTCTTCTGCTTCTCTTAGGTCCTTACCACTTCTGTCCTCTATCATGTGCATCGTGCATAAACGTCCCGATAGCGCCAATTTTCTTAAAGAGAACTCCAGTCTTTCCCCTTCAGTTATTTTCCTTTATCTCGCTGCTTGTTCATTTAAGAAGGGCTTCTAACCTCTCTTTGCTATTCTCTGGAACTCCGCATTCAGTTGAGTATACGTTTCCCTTTCTGCCTTGCCTTTCACTTCTCTTCCTTCCTCAGCTATTTGTAAAGCCTCTTCAGATAACTACTTTGCCTTCTTGCATTTCTTTTTCTTGAGGACGGTTTTGGTCACTGCCTCTTGTACAACATCACAAACTTCTGTCCATAGCTCTTCAGATACTCTGTCTACCAGATCTAATCCCTTGAATTTATTTGTCACCTCCACTGTATAATCATAAGAGATTTGATTGAGGTCATACCTGAATGGCCTGGTGGTTTCCCCTACTTTCTTCAATTTAAGCCTGAATTTTGCAATAGGGAGCTAGCTCATGATCTGAGCCACAGTCATCTAGACATATTGATGTAAAATAAAGAGACCCTGTTAGCAAAAGATGATATCTAATTAAGCAGCTATATCTCCTATCATAGGAACTGTATTTTCCTATATCTCAAGTAGTCATAGATAATTAAGACTGATATTTAAGACTGAGATATAAGGTCTGTATCATTCCCCACTCCCTATCTAATAGATAGCCAACTAGTAAATACTACAGTGAGAATATAATAAGAAAAGGTGGGTATACTTCCTCCAAACTCTGGAAGATACATACCTGCAATAAACATACCCCTATGGAAGTGTACACAGCTATTTTAATAGGGGATGACAAAAACATTTTCTCTAGGCATTCCAAATGGACCTCATTTGTACACTAAAACATCAATGTTACTTTTCATGGCAGTAGTCATTAGTTTGGAAACGAATTTGCCAAGCAGATATGTAGATACTGTTAGTAATCACCCAACTCATCAGTTTTCTAAGCACAGGCAAAGCTACCGGCTGGTCATGAATGTCAAACAGGTTTAGGAATTCATTAATTAATGAATTCATTTCAAATGACATTCTATACCTTACCTGTGGTCAATGAGCCATCTCCAGTTTATGCTTTTTCTTAAACAGACTACTAGTTTTAAGAACATTTTAAAGAGACACTCCACGAGTAGACTGAGCTAAAGCTGTGAATTTTCAAATGAAAATTAAATATCCACTTCCACATTTTGCAGGGGACTAAGTTAAACCTGCCAGAAGTGATTACCGTAGCCCTGCTGCTGTCCTGGGTAGCCTTGCTGCCCTGGGTACTGCTGCTGGGGTGGGTAGCCCTGCTGGGGAGGTGGTCCTTGGTAGGCATCTTGCTGTTGGCCATACTGCGTATTTCCTACATGATAATTGGAGAAGAGGACAAAAAGAAAATACTGAGGAGTTTGCTTAATTAACTTGATTCCTCTAAGATGCATAGCCAACAACACAAGAACAAAATGAAATGCTATATTGATTTTTAAAAGTTAACAAAACAAAGAAAAAACTCAAACCAAACAGAAGGATTTCGGCCAAACAAACTGCAGTTAAAGCCAATTTTGCAAGGTTGAACTGCAGCATTTTCAGCGTCTCTGCCATACGAGCATTACATTTACTGGAACATCACAGTCATAAGATCATGACTATGCTAAATAAAATAAAAAAGACAAAAATTAAAGACAGCTACAAGAGCACACACTAGCTACACAAGATCAGCAAGCTGTTTCCTAAAGGCACTAAACTTATATGTAAAATTATACATATGTGAACACACAACAAGAAAAAAATTGGATTGATGGATTTATGTTCAAATAGAAAATTTCCACTGAGGAAAAAAATTATTTTAAAATGTTTTAGTCTTTTTATGGTTGTTAGAAATGGCAAGTCATGGTTATACATTTTAAATATTTGTAAGAAAATTATTCTGATTGTTCTAGGCTCCCTGGAACTTTCAAGACAGCCAGCAACTAGTATTCTACGAGAGCTTTGCGTGGGTAGAAGTTGTCTTATGCAAGAATTTTTGTTTCTGTAGAAGGGGATATATATGTGTATGTGTGTGAAGGTATATAGATACCTCCTTCGTAGTAATGTTGTGAGGAATCCTCATAAGGCCTATCGTAGCCTTGTTCAGGATACGACGGTTGCTGATAACCGTAATCATTATGACCTACATCAATTCGACAAGAGACAGGAAGAAACGTTAATGGCCACTGAGTGAAAACCCTAAATATATTTATACTTTCAGATAAAACTGAAAAAAAAGAAAAAGAAATGGAAATACATAAAAAATTTCAATTGCATTAGCCAAATATTTACCAAATGTGATTGCTTTCATATTGAGATAACGTGCAATTTTCTTTGTAAAGCAAAAAACAGTTTTAGAAACATTACACTTAAGTCTTAACTCTGATAATCCTCATCAAGGAGGGGAAAAAAAACTTTATCTTCCATTTTTTTAAAAAAAGAAAAGGAAAGCATTTAGGCCTTTCACATGTAAATAACCTGAATTAAATTAGAATGAGCGGAAGCAATTATCATATTTTGTCAAACACCTGTTCTGCTGGTCGCCAATTCCACAGCATATGCTAAAACAACGCAAAATATAAAAGAGCTCCATAAGTTTTTTTCCCCCTAAAAGAAACTTAAATATTTCACATTCTGTATTAACTTCCTTGAAGTATTTGTATCTCAAAGTACTTTCAGATGCAAAAATATATTGCTTAATACTGCCATTCTGGGAGTCTTTAGAAAATATTTCTAGAGCATCATAAACATACACCTTCAAAAATTAATACCGTGTTAATCGCCAGAGCACATCTTTCATTTTAAGGCACAGTAAGTTACACCTGCAAGATTACTAGGCCTAGTCTTTTTTTTTTTTTTTTTCCCCCAAAGTAAGAATTTCATTTTTATTTGCTTGTGCACATAGTTTTTAAAGAAACTCTTACTAGGCTTAGTCCTTTTAACTTAATTGCCCAAAGAAACTGCAGGAAAAAACCTTTCAGTTAGCTAAAATCTGAACTAAATTTTAGAAGAATACCTAATTAAGGAAGGAGGAGTATAGTTATGAATAAATATAATACTCATAGGTCTAGTATTCCAATGGTTCCAAACCACCTCCTAAATAAGATGTGTATAAGAGACAGAACCAACACAATATTATAGAGCAATTATCCTTCAATTAAAAATAAACCTTTCAGTTAGCTAAAATCTGAACTAAATTTTAGAAGAATACCTAATTAAGGAAGGAGGAGTATAGTTATGAATAAATATAATACTCATAGGTCTAGTATTCCAATGGTTCCAAACCACCTCCTAAATATCTACATTATAGATTGGCAACCTATGGCCTGCAGTCTAAATATAGCCAGTGGCTTGTTTTTTGCAAATTAAGTTTCACTGGAACAGTCATACCCATTCATATTTTCTATAGCTGTTTTCATGCTACTACCAGAGTTTAGTAGTTGAGACCAAGACCACAGGACTTGCAAAGACTAAAATATTTACTCCCTGGCCCTTTACAGAAAAATGTTTGTTGGTCCTTAATCTATGTATTTACTGGCATTAAGTATCTAAATGTAGTAAGAAAACATCCAATGCTGTTTAAGAAGATTAACTGAAATACTCTATGTAAATATTGGACAAATCAATACACATTTATGTAAAAATGCTATATGGCTTAAAATTTTAAATTCCATTGTACAATAAAAGAATTATTTATAGCAACCTTAAAGTTCTGCTATTTACCAAAAAAAATCTATTTTGAATAGAAAGTTTGTATTTATAACAATATAAATATATCTATAGTACATAAATGTAACTAAAGTTTTTCAAGGAAAAAAAAGTAAAAACAATGTCTACATGTGAAAGGAAAACAAAAAACCTCCAACATTCTAAATAACTGAGGGCAAGTAAAATACTTTTTAAAAAATATTTTCTAACCAGAATTATCCTTATGTATCACTGCCACTAAGAAACACCTATTTTGTGTGCAAAATTCTATAGGGAGTGTTTGTTCTGCCTATATAAGCAGAATCTCTGCAGGAATATACCACTTATGATTTATACACTGACAGAAAGTGGCAGACAATATGATTTTTTTAAATACACCAAGTCATATCCTCCTGCTAGTTTACATTAGCTTCTAGTCAAATGGTCTCAACATTTCAGCTTCAAGTTCTTGGTTTCTCCAAGTTTCTCTGTTAAGTAGTTTTACCTAATTATATCAAGGCAGCTTAATATAAATGAAGATTTTGGCAAATCCTTCCAAACAAGACAGATCATTCTGTAATGTGAACAGCTACCTCTATCTGATCAATGTTCTATGTCTGGATTATTTTTTCTTCAATATTGTATCATAAAATTTTCAAGCAGACAGGTAAACAAAGAACTGTATGGTGGAAGTCTACTTGTATGCTTGGCTAACTACTAAGCACCGTACATCTTTTACTGACCATTTTTTCACAAGCCACCTTCTTGTTAAAAAATAAAATTACCATTAAACTAAATAACTAGAGTTAAAATCTGATTTTCAAATGCCTTTCTATTCTACTAACTATATAAATAGCTATATTTTTCTCAAATGCAAATGATAACATATATAAACCATAGTTCTTTGAGACGTATGTAATATTAACAGGATAAAATTTGGTAGAATACTCAAGAACTATATTCTCTTTGTATTTATACAATGAATTAAAGTAAATCAACAGTTGAACTTTATGGTGTATGAGTTACCTCAATAAAGCTGTTTTCTAAAAAAGCAAATCAGTAACACTTGCTTTGGTTCAAATGAACAATTCCAAATATAAAAGGATCTTCTTTTACATAAGATAGGATTCCAATGATAGAGCATGTTGCCTGATGATACAAATATGGAATAACCAAGCAAAATATACTTTAAAATAGATTATAAATTAACGCCACGATTGATGCTTTAGATTACTGATGTGTTTCTAAATTTGGAAGAAACACAGTGTTAGTTTTTTCATTCTCATCACAGCGTTTTGAATAGCTAGCTACATTAATACTGGGCAGGGATAGAAAATGGGAAAGTTAACATTAGGAGAGATTACCGTCAGGGTAATATTGCTGGTTCATGCCTTCTGGAGGACCTTGTCCACCATGACTGTATTGTTCCCCATAATAGTCTTCCTGGCCTGAGTACTGCTGTGGTGGGCCTGAAAAACCACAACCAGTCAAGATGTAAATAGTTTGCTCTCTGTGTCATCAAAGGCATTCCGTCTAATCTGATGTTATGACAGGTTATTTCTCAGCCGTAGATTCCCCTCCCATGCTTTGGCATCTCAGACACTTCTGACTTTTCTTATACACACACATAAACAAACAGCCACAAGACATACCACATTTCACAGAAATCAATGTTAAGACCACACGTGCAATATCAAACAGCAGCAACTCAAAAGACACAAACACAATTCAAACTGGCAGAAAATTAATTTCCTTTTGGATATTAGAGCAGTTTGAAACAAATTAGTGTTTGTTTCTGATCACACATTTAGTAATTTCTCAAAAATAAAATATTTTCTGCTGTAAATTAGTGAGCTTATGATAATAATTTGATGACATAACCTTTTCCCAGAAAAGAATAAATAAAATCATAAACCAGGGAGTTCATATCCACTTTTCATGACCCTCTGTATCTACTATACCCATTACCTTTTAAGAAAAATAATAAAATATAATTTTCAAAATCAAGAAAGAAAAGGTTCTAACTTTGCCTATATGAAAAGTTTGTTAAAATGGAAAGCCTTTCGAGCACTGCGAGAATTTTTCCCCGTGGAGCCGTACCCTGTTGAGGTGGTCTATAGGGAGGGATCTGCCTCTGACCCAGCATATGATTGCCTTGGTTAACTTGACTCATCATTCCCATTGGTGGCTGCTGGCCTTGGTAATGCTGCCCACCTCCCTGGGGCATGTTGTACTGTTGAGAAGGAGGCTGCTGGTGCATCACTGGACCTGAAAACAGACAAAACATTACACACATAATTGCTGGCATGTAACTTAAACATCTTAAGAGAAATACAAACTTATCTTATTGTCATATAATCCCTAAACTAGGTAATTTATTGGAAGATAAACTGACTTCAAGTAATATAAGCAAATCTTTGAACTACAGTTCACATGCCTAAAATAATCTGCAAACTAGAGAAAACAAGTGATCCACCATAGCTGATTTGAATTCCACTGGAGGAATATTGTAGCAATTTCTTAAAAAACAGAGTGGTTACAATATATGAACTTCCCAAATGCATATATGTTTCATTATGTACTATATAATATTTATCCAGACAATCTTTCCAGAAAGGACAGAATCTTATGCTACATAAGAAAATATCTCAAAACAAAGAAAACCACAAAAATCACACAGCAAATGAGTATTTAAAGAGAGGGAAAGAAATCTAATTTCTGGGTACATCTTTTTCCTTTTTCAATGCCCAATCATTATGTGTAACAGTAGATAAGGAATCTACAAACACATTTATAAATGTACTATTTGTATCAGTGGAATTTCATACACAATTTTAAAACAGAAACCTAAGGGTCTTCAACTTTTTCAACTTTGTGAGTATGTGTGTTCAGTCATGTCTGACTCTTTGTGACCCCATGGACTGCAGTCTGCCAGGCTCCTCTGTCTAAGGGATTTTCCAGGCAAAAACACTGGAGCAGGTTGCCATTTCCTTCTCCGGGGGATTACCCGACCCAGGGATCAAACTCTTTATCTCTTGTGTCTCCTGCACTGGCAGGATGGTTCTTTACCAGTTGAGCCAGCAGGAAGTTTTTTCAACTCTAAGATTTAGAAACTAAAACGGTCTTCCTAAAATCAAAGGCTATAAAATGCTTAATAACCTCTAACACAGTCAAAAAATACCTAGGCAGAGAATTATAATAAGCCATAGACTTGGAAATCAGAACGGCATAGCTTCCTGAGTGAGCAATATCCAGATAGTGGAATAGCCACTGCTACAGAATCACACTGGCAACAGTAAAAATGCGTCTCATGATATAATCAAAATGGCCATGAAGTTCTGCATTGCCCATCCAACAAAGTAGGTAGCTCAGAGGTTCACTGGGCTGAGTTACGGTATGCGGAGCTCATCATTCGAACATTATAACCACTACTGCCTGAGAAGCATGTATGAGTTGTCTCCCAATTTCCTGCTTAAATAGCTACATGTCCCACCCTGCCTTCAGTGACTTGGGGAAAGAATTAGAAAAGTTGTACAGGTAAAATTGTCCAGATGAGCCCAAAGATCACAATTTACATAAAAATTTACAATGCAACACAACCACCTCTTTAAATATATTTCTGACTTAAAACACCAGGAACAATGTGAGCAAAGAGAATTCACTCTTTTCCAATATGAAGAACTGACTATCTAAAGAAGTACTCTATCAGAGCTAAAAATTCTTTTTTCTCCTATTTGCCTTCTTCTATTCTGCTTCTTTTCAAATTTCTTTTTCCTTCTAATTTTGTCATAAGTATTTCTTTCAAAGGTTACTCTGGGACTTTGTTTTCAACACGGAAGTAAACTCAGTCGTAGGGATGAGATAGTTCAGTAGAGACGGGAAGGGGAAAGAACCTGAATGTCCTTACTACCAGACCTGCTCTCACGTTTACTTCATGTGAATCACTAACACCTGCCAGAGGTAAGGATCCTAATTTTCAAGTGTTCAGCCAAGAAATCCTAAGATCAAGATTATATAAGCTGATAAGACATCAACTGGGAATCAGGCAAAATTCCAGTTAGATTTGAAAGCACATTTATTCCACTATTCGTCACTGCCTCTACTCCAGCTATAGCCAAGTTAGTAGTTCAGAAGCAAATTATGCAATGAAAAAGTTTCAAAATACTACTTTAATTCAGGTTACAATTATCAAAACATTTTGTATATTGAACACTGGCATTCACAATAGAATAGGCAGCATGACTGACCATTTACAGAATTCACTTCCAGTAAATGAAGGTTTTGCCTTGTCTTTTTATTCAGCAGTGATTAAAGATTTCTTGTTTTAACAGAAGATCACTATAAAATTAAAGCATATAATATGCAGTGGAACCAAAATTAAAGGAGAAAGAAAGCAAAAACATAACAGTTGGGGAAAAATCCAAAAAGACACAGTAATAACAAAGTTCTAAGGTTTGCTATAAAGGAGAAAAGCAATGCTAGCTTAAGCCCTAGACAGAAAAGACCATGCCACTTGTGCTTTATCTTTGGGGACTGTCAGCAGTTCCAATCCCAAAGAGCTCAATTACCACCCTTCTTTTATTTTCTGCCACTGCTCTCCCTCTAAGGATCCATGACATCACTCAAGATCAAGCCTAAAACTGCAGAAAACAGAGCAGGAGGGCACAGCTAAAGCACAGCACTTCCCGTCTTTTTCCTTGAAGCCTTATCGATTAAAAAATATTATGACTTAAATTCTGATTGTTTAGGAAGCATATTATTTTTCTTATGATAATGAAATATGTTACACTATGGCAAATAAATGCGTATTATCTATTAAGATACTAATGGAAATAAGAGTGCTAAACCTCAAAAGGCTACCCCAAAATAAGTTCTAAAAATGTGTGCTACAGAGTAAAGATTACAAAATGAGTCTATTATAACCATTTTCTACAAAGTGCAACACTTCACATTGCTATATGCTTAAAGGCTATTTTTTATCTTTCACATAAACCTTTCTGACACTAAGAAGTACTATAAAGGTTGATATATACAAAGATCCTACTATCAAACACTCTACAGAAACAATGTCCTATATTTTAATCACATCTTGAGATGCAAAATAATAAAACTCTAAAGTCATATCATTAATCTATGAATAATTTTAAATGAAGATTAAAAATGACAGCTAACAGTTAATAACACTTATTATGGCCCAGGCATTAAGCTAAGAGCTTTATATCTATTATTTATCCTCCTCAAACCCTATGAAACAGGTAGTATTGCTATCAACTTCACTTTACAAGTAAGAAAACTTAAGGCATACAAGCATTAAGACTCTTACCTAAAGTTGCATGGCTAGGAAACGGTGAGAAATCTACAGCCATGCTCTTAGCCATTATGTATCTCTCTCCTCCAAAGTCAAATCAGACTTCTCCAATGTAATATCTCTGAGAAAAACAGTCCTACATAACATTATCACTATAATAATAAAATCCTAGACTACAGTAAGCTCCTTCTCTTCATCTATTGTCTCTGTGTTATAGTAAGATGAATACAAAACCGTGTGGATAATAGCCACTACAAGACCGTTTTCTTGTTCATCTTCCTTCACCTGTTGCTCACACTTTACTACCTGTCCCTTAACCATTCAGTCTCAAACTCAACCGTTTACAGCTCTCATCTGAAAGCATTACTGATGCTTTATTTGCAAGAAGAAAATCCCTGTATTCCAGTAAATTCAATTAGCTAACTCACTACCTATTAAATGCCATTTAAAGTGAATAGGATTCTTTGCTTACGTAAAGTCTACACCTGCCTTCAGAGTTTTAAGTGGTTCATAAGACATTTAGAAAAAACCATCAAGGATAAAAGATCAAGCGCTAAGTAAGAAAATCTCAGGAGTTCAGTAAAGTCACTGTTAACTGGTGCAAACTGAGCTGAATTTCCTAGTAATCAATGAAGAAACAGAACCATGACAGATTTTATCTAGTAAAAAGAACAATTTTTAGAGAAATCCCATGAAAGTATTTAAAAAGCACTGAAACATAACAGTAGCAAAAACTTTTGTTATTGTTGTTAAGTTTCTTCAGTAACACAGACCACCCTCACACGCAGTTCCTTCCAGTAACCATTTCTTAAGGCTGTGATTTTCAACCGTGAGTGATTTTGTCCCCAGGGGAGATTCAGTAAAGTTCAGAGACATTTTTGTTGTCTCCACAGGTGCTGGGGGTTGCTATTGCCACCTAGTGGGTACAAGACAGAAATACGGCTAAATATGTCAGTGCACAGGGTAGGCCCGCACAATAGAGATTTAGGTAACTCAACATGTCATTTGACGGGGGAAGCCTGGTGGGCTGCTGTGGGGTCGCACAGAGTCAGACACGACTGAAGTGACTTAGCAGCAGCAAGAAGTCCTGGATTCTCAAGGGCATAATTCTACATCATAGAAATGTCTACAAACTAGTCTGAGGATTAGATATTTAGCTTTCTGATGACTGAAAATTGAAAAGGGATGTGTTGTGGCTTCATAAATCTGGCAAAGCAAAAAGCTATGCAATTTCTCAGTCAATTTCCCTGAATAGTTTCAACTATACTATATAATAATATTAGTTCAAAAACAAAGCCCCTGTAGACTGCATCTACTGTAGACTGAAAGGAATTCCAAAAGCTAGATTTATGGGACACAAGTGACAATCTGCTGTGAAAGTAAAGCCCCCATCTTGCCCAAACAGGAAGCCATGGGCACAGGCTATCTGAGAAGATACAGCTTTGTGTCAACTTCGCATGAAAGCTGAAACTTATGAAGCATCAGGTACAGGAGAGATTATCCTGCCCAGAAAAACTTCAGATGGATTGGACTGTATAAATAGGCATGACTTGGAAGGTTTGTAAAATGTAATTTCTAAAATTTACCCCTAGAAATTCTCATTTAGCAGGCATGGGGTAGAGCAGACAAATCATGTTTTAACAGGTACTCCTGATGATTCTGATGCTGGTGGTCTTAGGATCACACTTTGAGATAAAGACTTCTAACAGAAAAAAAGTAAATCAATCATCCCCTTTTACCATAGAAGAAGCTAGATTATGGTTAACACAAAATACTTAAACTGGAGTAAAACGGCATCCCATAAAGGCACGTACGATGTTATAAAACGAAGGCCAAGGAGTACATGTGTTACAAATACATCAAAACCCAGTGAATGAGACACTTAAGATTTTTGTATTTCATTGTATGTAAATGTTACCTTATTTTAAAAGAAAACTATTAAAAGAAAAAAGAAAAATTTTTAAACGTAGTGCTCTAATGCTATGCAGACTAAAGTATTAATGGGCAAAAGTATAATATCTGCAAAATACTTGGAAATACATTTAAAAAGAAGATGCCATTAATGGATGAGTAGAATATAGGAGGCAACTATACAGGTACAATTCCTTCAAGTTTTCTATATGTTCGAAATTTTACACTAAAAAAAAAAAAAAAACTGGGAGAAAAAATTTTAATTAATCCTAAAAGAATTTATGAAGATTTCTCAAAATTCAACAGTTAGAAAATAATTCAACTAGAAGATGGGCAAAAGACATTAAGAGACATTTCACTGAAGAGGATATACAGATGGCCAATAAGCACATGAAAAGATGTTCAGCATCACTAGCCATTGGGGAGATGCAAATTAAGGCCACAATGAGATGTGATCTACTACTCATTTTTAGAACAGCTAAGATTTTTTAAAAATTGACAATACCAAATGCTGGCAAATATCTGAAGAAAGCGGATCCCACATGCACTGTGCTGCTGGGATGGGAAAATGGGAGAGCTACTTTGGTAATCACTTTGGCAGTTTCTAAAAAAAATGAATATATAACTGATAATAAACCACTGTAAAACAAGAGTAAATATATCAAACCTGGCTATGACAATATTTTTTTGCCCTTCATATTTATATGATAAAAGTACTGAAAGAAAATTTCCCACTACTCTAATGTCAAGCTTCTAGATCACATCATTATCACTTGCAACTTATTAGCTAAATGAATCAAGACTTTCTTAATACTGTTCAAACAAAACTAAAGCCAGAAATAAATTAGGTCTTATGGCTAAAGAAGACAATCGCCAATAAACAGATCTCAAGTTTTCATTATTACAAAAACCCTTGTTATCATTTAATGTAAATTATACAAATAATTATGGAATTAGGATTTTTAAATATATCATCTCACTTAATCTTACTTAAAGAAATTAAGAAAATTAGATAGAGGTCCCATACACAGTAATCTATGGGGCCAAGACTTGGATCCAAGTCTGAAGAATTATATACCATACCTGGAACTTGTGAAATATATGCTTTAACACAAACATAACAATCTGTGAAAATCCTTATGTTTGAATATGTAATAAGTAAGTAAAATGGTGTTAAAATCTGGAAAGCTATAATCACTAATGCCCGGAAATGAAAAATATGCTGGTTCTACAAAATGTTAACTTTTGTTCCAGAAAGCCTACTGCTCTACTCAAATTAATTAGACTTTTAAAGAAACGTCTTTAAGGCACTAACTCTGTATCTTTCTTGGTTATCATGTAACATTTGGTTTCAGTTCCCATTCACTGAAAAGACATCCCCCAGGTTTTGTTCTAGATACCAGAACAAAAGAGGCAAATCTCTGACTCTTAGGAGCTGTCTGAACTGCAGTGGAGCCGACGCTCTCTACGGAAGTGAGTAGATCCAACACGTAAGAAGGTGATCAACTGTGAACATGAGCCTTACTCCAAAAGTTCAAAGTGAACATCACTGAACTTAATCTGGATAATAGTTAAAATAACACAGGAAGTAGGTTGGATTAACTATTTACAACACTGTGCAGCAACTTAAGAAAGAAATTAACATTAAAAACTTGCTAAACCACTCATCTAAAAACAGTATTCCTCATAAGAGAATATACACTAAATGCTAAATTTAAAAATATTTGCTTTCCCAATTCACAGATATGCATAAAACTATAACTAAAAGTAGGCACCAACTGCAATGCCACTGTCATATAAGTTCATTTAACTTATAATTTTTTAATGACCATGAATATAGTAATCAGTAAATTTAATGGGGCCCATTTTTTATTCAGCTTTTTGAAATGACATGTTCGGTGTGGTAGGTCTACATGTTTTCACTATATTAGACTTGGCATTAATTTGGTTTACTATTATTTTTCAATTTTTCAGTAAAAATTTAAAAGCTGAAAACAGCTTTTAGAGAATTAATGACATCCAAAGACATTCCATAACTTCATTGCCAGAAGTGATACTTTATATAACACTAGTACACAATGTCCCCTTTTATATTGGAACTATGAGTATAAATTATCATGCTGCTTCTCCTTCTTTTTTTAAAGAATCAAAATGATAAACTGAAAATGTATAAGAGATCTATCCTTTGAATTAATTTCAATCAGACTCCAAAATACATGACAAAATTTTTAGAGGAGTACTTTTTTCCTCCAGAATTTCATTTTCAAAGAGGGGAGAAAAAAAAGAAGGAAAGGAAAGGAAAAGAGAGAGTGTAAAAAATAAAGCCACTTCAAAACTACGAGAATAAAACACATCTACGTCTTGACCTGCAATGTTCTATTTAGAAAACTACTATGACATCATCAGATAAAGTACTCAAATATATCACCTAAATAATTAATAATTATTAACGTGACAAAGGTTAAATAACTGTTATTTATTTTTAAAACACAATTATCGGGACTGGCTTTTCTCCCCTTCATTTGTCATTGGACAGAGATTTAATCTAAGAAATCCCACTATTTCATTATTAAAAAATAAGTGGTCTTAACATTTTTTTTCTAATAGCTCTTGATGTAGAGATATGTATACAAAAATAAGCAGATAGTCAAAAGGCCTCCATGTTTTGAAATCTGAATTAACTCAAAGAACAGCAAATAATATCTCAACAAATATTAACAAAAAATTTTTAAAGTAGAAAACATTTCCTTTTATAGAATATTGGTATTCCTCTAAGCTCTTCTTTAAAATATTTAAAAATGTAGTCTCCTCTAATTTCTTTCACCTATTTATCAAAACAGAAAAAATTTAATGTAAAACATATAGCTTATTTTTATAAAACTATCTAAGGAAAGGTTTTATAATAAAATAAATATTAGAACTTCAAATAAAACTTATATCATGATGAACAAGTTTTTAAAAATCCAACAGGTAACATGTAATTAAAATATTTTTATAAGGAATTCCAAAATATTTTTATAAGAAATTTAACTGAAAAGTTTTTTATTTGTGATTAAGAAAGCAAGTATTGCTAAAAACTCATATAACTTTCCCTCCTTTTTTCCATGGTAATTGTAATTTTCTTTGGTGGTTCTTGATCCTGAAATGTCAACATTAACTGAAAAGCTTTATATATGTCCTGAAGAGATTTTTTAAACAGTGGTAATTTCCTGCCTAACATCCTCTTTTCTCTTTTGAAATGCAGCTTTTATTTCTAAATCAGATCCTCAGAGTCAAGTTTTATACAGTCTATTTTCCTATTCTTAAATTCACAAATTATGAGAACAAAGAAAAAGTAAAATAACTTCTAAAAAAAGAAAAAACTATACATTGATACAAATATGACATTTTTCAGAAGAACACTGTGGGGTGTTGGGGGTGATGCACAAAATGGGTAAAACAGATTAAGAGGTGCAAACTTCCAGTAAGTAAGTCATGGTGGTATAATGCACACATAGGGAATACAGTCAATAATATTTAACAATTTAGTTGAATAACATGGTAACTGGATTTACGGTGGTCATTTCATAATGCATGAAACTGTCAAATCATTATGCTATACACCTGAAACTAATACTGTATGTTAACTGTAACTCAATAAAAGAAAAATAATTTTAATTTTAAAAAACAGTAATAGCTGGTGGCTATATTTTAACAGAAACTCCTATAAAGCTTCAACTCCTTTTTCCAAAAACAGTAAAACTAAAAAAAAAAAAAAAAAACTGGGAGAAAAAATTTTAATTAATCCTAAAAGAATTTATGAAGATTTCTCAAAATTCAACAGTTAGAAAATAATTCAACTAGAAGATGGGCAAAAGACATTAAGAGACATTTCACTGAAGAGGATATACAGATGGCCAATAAGCACATGAAAAGATGTTCAGCATCACTAGCCATTGGGGAGATGCAAATTAAGGCCACAATGAGATGTGATCTACTACTCATTTTTAGAACAGCTAAGATTTTTTAAAAATTGACAATACCAAATGCTGGCAAATATCTGAAGAAAGCGGATCCCACATGCACTGTGCTGCTGGGATGGGAAAATGGGAGAGCTACTTTGGTAATCACTTTGGCAGTTTCTAAAAAAAATGAATATATAACTGATAATAAACCACTGTAAAACAAGAGTAAATATATCAAACCTGGCTATGACAATATTTTTTTGCCCTTCATATTTATATGATAAAAGTACTGAAAGAAAATTTCCCACTACTCTAATGTCAAGCTTCTAGATCACATCATTATCACTTGCAACTTATTAGCTAAATGAATCAAGACTTTCTTAATACTGTTCAAACAAAACTAAAGCCAGAAATAAATTAGGTCTTATGGCTAAAGAAGACAATCGCCAATAAACAGATCTCAAGTTTTCATTATTACAAAAACCCTTGTTATCATTTAATGTAAATTATACAAATAATTATGGAATTAGGATTTTTAAATATATCATCTCACTTAATCTTACTTAAAGAAATTAAGAAAATTAGATAGAGGTCCCATACACAGTAATCTATGGGGCCAAGACTTGGATCCAAGTCTGAAGAATTATATACCATACCTGGAACTTGTGAAATATATGCTTTAACACAAACATAACAATCTGTGAAAATCCTTATGTTTGAATATGTAATAAGTAAGTAAAATGGTGTTAAAATCTGGAAAGCTATAATCACTAATGCCCGGAAATGAAAAATATGCTGGTTCTACAAAATGTTAACTTTTGTTCCAGAAAGCCTACTGCTCTACTCAAATTAATTAGACTTTTAAAGAAACGTCTTTAAGGCACTAACTCTGTATCTTTCTTGGTTATCATGTAACATTTGGTTTCAGTTCCCATTCACTGAAAAGACATCCCCCAGGTTTTGTTCTAGATACCAGAACAAAAGAGGCAAATCTCTGACTCTTAGGAGCTGTCTGAACTGCAGTGGAGCCGACGCTCTCTACGGAAGTGAGTAGATCCAACACGTAAGAAGGTGATCAACTGTGAACATGAGCCTTACTCCAAAAGTTCAAAGTGAACATCACTGAACTTAATCTGGATAATAGTTAAAATAACACAGGAAGTAGGTTGGATTAACTATTTACAACACTGTGCAGCAACTTAAGAAAGAAATTAACATTAAAAACTTGCTAAACCACTCATCTAAAAACAGTATTCCTCATAAGAGAATATACACTAAATGCTAAATTTAAAAATATTTGCTTTCTCAATTCACAGATATGCATAAAACTATAACTAAAAGTAGGCACCAACTGCAATGCCACTGTCATATAAGTTCATTTAACTTATAATTTTTTAATGACCATGAATATAGTAATCAGTAAATTTAATGGGGCCCATTTTTTATTCAGCTTTTTGAAATGACATGTTCGGTGTTGTAGGTCTACATGTTTTCACTATATTAGACTTGGCATTAATTTGGTTTACTATTATTTTTCAATTTTTCAGTAAAAATTTAAAAGCTGAAAACAGCTTTTAGAGAATTAATGACATCCAAAGACATTCCATAACTTCATTGCCAGAAGTGATACTTTATATAACACTAGTACACAATGTCCCCTTTTATATTGGAACTATGAGTATAAATTATCATGCTGCTTCTCCTTCTTTTTTTAAAGAATCAAAATGATAAACTGAAAATGTATAAGAGATCTATCCTTTGAATTAATTTCAATCAGACTCCAAAATACATGACAAAATTTTTAGAGGAGTACTTTTTTCCTCCAGAATTTCATTTTCAAAGAGGGGAGAAAAAAAAGAAGGAAAGGAAAGGAAAAGAGAGAGTGTAAAAAATAAAGCCACTTCAAAACTACGAGAATAAAACACATCTACGTCTTGACCTGCAATGTTCTATTTAGAAAACTACTATGACATCATCAGATAAAGTACTCAAATATGTCACCTAAATAATTAATAATTATTAACGTGACAAAGGTTAAATAACTGTTATTTATTTTTAAAACACAATTATCGGGACTGGCTTTTCTCCCCTTCATTTGTCATTGGACAGAGATTTAATCTAAGAAATCCCACTATTTCATTATTAAAAAATAAGTGGTCTTAACATTTTTTTCCTAATAGCTCTTGATGTAGAGATATGTATACAAAAATAAGCAGATAGTCAAAAGGCCTCCATGTTTTGAAATCTGAATTAACTCAAAGAACAGCAAATAATATCTCAACAAATATTAACAAAAAATTTTTAAAGTAGAAAACATTTCCTTTTATAGAATATTGGTATTCCTCTAAGCTCTTCTTTAAAATATTTAAAAATGTAGTCTCCTCTAATTTCTTTCACCTATTTATCAAAACAGAAAAAATTTAATGTAAAACATATAGCTTATTTTTATAAAACTATCTAAGGAAAGGTTTTATAATAAAATAAATATTAGAACTTCAAATAAAACTTATATCATGATGAACAAGTTTTTAAAAATCCAACAGGTAACATGTAATTAAAATATTTTTATAAGGAATTCCAAAATATTTTTATAAGAAATTTAACTGAAAAGTTTTTTATTTGTGATTAAGAAAGCAAGTATTGCTAAAAACTCATATAACTTTCCCTCCTTTTTTCCATGGTAATTGTAATTTTCTTTGGTGGTTCTTGATCCTGAAATGTCAACATTAACTGAAAAGCTTTATATATGTCCTGAAGAGATTTTTTAAACAGTGGTAATTTCCTCCCTAACATCCTCTTTTCTCTTTTGAAATGCAGCTTTTATTTCTAAATCAGATCCTCAGAGTCAAGTTTTATACAGTCTATTTTCCTATTCTTAAATTCACAAATTATGAGAACAAAGAAAAAGTAAAATAACTTCTAAAAAAAGAAAAAACTATACATTGATACAAATATGACATTTTTCAGAAGAACACTGTGGGGTGTTGGGGGTGATGCACAAAATGGGTGAAACAGATTAAGAGGTGCAAACTTCCAGTAAGTAAGTCATGGTGGTATAATGCACACATAGGGAATACAGTCAATAATATTTAACAATTTAGTTGAATAACATGGTAACTGGATTTACGGTGGTCATTTCATAATGCATGAAACTGTCAAATCATTATGCTATACACCTGAAACTAATACTGTATGTTAACTGTAACTCAATAAAAGAAAAATAATTTTAATTTTAAAAAACAGTAATAGCTGGTGGCTATATTTTAACAGAAACTCCTATAAAGCTTCAACTCCTTTTTCCAAAAACAGTAAAACTATTTTCTCCATACACATTGCTGCTTATGTTATTTTTCTTCTTCAAATCTTAAGTGCATGCTCAGTTGTGTCTGACTCTTTCACGAACCTATGGGCTGTAACCTGCCAGGCTCCTCTGTCCGTGGGATTTCCCAGGCAAGAATACTGGAGTGGGTTGCCATTTCCTTCTCCAGGGGATCTTCCTGACCCAAGGGATCAAACCTGTGTCTCCTGCACCGCAGGCGGATTCTTCACCACTGAGACACCTGGGACGCCCCTTCAAATCTGAAGATGCCGTATCAAACCATGCTGCAGCAACATCCATTTTCACACACGCATTTTCTTAAGAAATGTGCCACCATTATGGTGGTTGCTGTAAAGAATCACTATAGCTATTTTTTTGCTCTTTCCTGGTAATCAAACTGGAGAGGAAACATCTGAACCTCTCCTAATCTAGCACTGACTGGACCTGGCTGTGGTTTTGAACCTTATTTTGATATAACTTAAAAAAGGAAATATTCCATAACGGGCACTCAACAACTTTCAGGGGAAAAGAATGGAACAAGTGTCAGTTCTGTGAAGCTATGTTCCCTGACAATGCGTTCCATTTATCTGCCTTTGTTTCTGGTGTATTTTACCAAAATTATAGAAAATATCTGTAGATTTAAAAATCACAATATATTATTTCATCAAAAATAATGATCAACAGATTAACATTAACTTCCTTTATCTGGGTGTATTTTCGTGATTTGTTTTTCACAAGCAAAATCTAGACAATTTTATTGCAAATACATTTAATTCTATCTGAGACTCTTAACCTCATCACATTTCATAATTGAAATAGCTTTAAGCTGGCAACAGGCCAAATGTTTTAACAGGCAATTAGCAGAACAGAGCGCCACTTACTGGTTTTTAGTTATTATTCACAAGAATACTTAAAAGAGAAACATGATAACAATTTCATTCTCTGAGATTGGTAATAAACTTTAATAGACTTCACACCACTCTAATAATACAAGAATACAGCAGCACCTCCACTGAACATTCTAACAACAAATTATCTTAAAATTACCTTTAATGCTGAAACACAGCATCAGAAAACATTAAATCAAGCAAGATTCAAAGAAAATTAATATATTCTTCACAAGTAAAATAACCACAGAGCAGATGCTTTTTAAGAAGTGTACTTAATAAAATTCTATTTTCTCAATTCTCTAGGTCTAACCAAATGTTCTGTTATTCACCAGTTAGCTTCAAAATCCAAAAATACTGTCTCAAATAAACTGTCCAAAAAATATAAAAATAAATAAGCTTAAAGAGCTAAACTGAGCAATTTAATTCCTAAGTGTAAAAGAAAAAAGTTATTTTCAGCTGGTTTCAAACTTGATGTTCCTTTTCTAAGTATGACTTACTTCAAACTTGTGATTTTAAAAATCAGCTAACATTTTGAAAAAACTGATTTTCAAAAGCTAACGGAGCATTCTAGTCAAGAGGGGTATAAAGAAAGCTAACTTACCTTGGTTTGGCTGCATACTCATATTTGGTCTGGGGCCGTAGTTTCCCATGGGCTGCCCTTGACTCATGGTCATCTGGTTCTGGACCGGCATGCTCTGGGATGACGGCACGGAATGGTTGTAACCTCCCATGGACCCGTGGCTACTTGAAGGCATGTTCATGGAACTGTTTGTCATATTAAGTTGATTGGGTCCAGGTCCCTGCATAGGGATATGGTTGGGCCCTTGAAGAAAAGTGATCAGAACCAAAATATGAAAGTTAAACAGATGATCTATACAAAAGTATCTTAAAAAGCTTATTTTTTTTTTGCATTAATGCAACAGTAATACCAAATGATAACTTGAGTATTTAATCAATAGAAAAAAAGTAAATGCTTTACTTGAATGATAGCAAATACTGTGAGGTGGACTGCTATTCTCATTTTACAGATTAAGAAACTGATGCTTTTGAAAAGCCAGAAACATTCTAGAAAAATTAAAAAAAAAAAAGTATGAAGGAGGACTTGCTTTATAAGAGACAAAAATATATGAAGCTGAATTAAGAGTGTGTAGTGCTAATACATAAATGAACAAATTAACAGAACAATGAACCTAGAGCACAATCTAAAAACTGACCCAAAAGCACAATCTGGTAAATGACAATGGTTCTGATATTAAGTATCTGTGAGCAAAAGAAAGATAATCCAATAAGTGATGTTGTGACAACTGAGTAGACATCTGGAAAGACACAGGCTGGATCCCTACCATGTTTTTTCTAGCAAAACTAAGTCCAGATGTAAAAGAAGAAAGAAAAAGTAAGGAAACCATAAAAGAGTATTTCAAACTGGAGAATTTCTAAAATAAACTTAGAGTGGAAGCGCTTTCTTAAGTATGCAAAAAAACTCAGAACTATAACAGATTTATAAACTAGAGTACATAAAAAGAAAACATTTGCACATGACCAACAAAGCAAAATTAAACAATAAAAAGATTAACTGGGAAAAATTATTTACAAGAAATATCACAGACCAAACTAATTACTTAACACATAAAGTAAAAGTCCACCAGCAGTAAACAGGCAAAGTACATGAAACATCAGTTCACACAAAAGCTACAAAAAGGCCACAAATATGAGAGAATTCCTTGTTTCATTTAATATAGTAAAAAGGCAAATTAAAACCATGAGATCCATTTTTCATCTTTTAGATTTGCAAAGATCAAAAGTTTTGTTTCAACCATATTATGAAGAAAAAAGCACTTTCATAATTCATTGGAAGACTATAAATGTATAAGTACTATTTTTATGTAGACCAATATGGCAATAACTACCATATTATAAAATGCATATATCTTTAACCTAGCAATTTCAGTTCTAAGACTTTATCCTATAAATATACAAGTTTTTGAGTGTATATATATATATATATGGATACAAAACTGTAAATTTGTTTACTTATTTATATTTCACAGGCATATTCACAAGAGTGTAATTTTTAATATTGAAAGACTAGAAATAACCTATATTTCTATCAGAAGGAAACTGTCCAAATAAATGCGAGGCATCCATAAAAAGAATGTAATACAGTCATCAAAAACAATGAGGCAGCTCTTTATATACTGAGTGGTCTCCAAAATATATCCTTATATTCTCATGGTATCTAAGGAAAATCTTTAAGAGGTAAAAATATGAAATATAATACTATCTAACATATGCTACCATTTGTGTTTAAAAAAGAAGAAGAAAAAAGAATGCACATCAGCACATGTTTTAAGGGGTAACTAGACACCAATGACTATCTGGAACAACGAGTCTGGGTAGAGAGGGGCTGTGTGCCTTTTCGCACTTTTTGATTTTGGTACCATAGGCATATATTATCTAATTTTTTTTTTTTAATCAGCTAAATTTATTTTAAAGGAAGATATGTGATCAAGATCAAACAGTATATAAAGCGCACTACCACTTATAAGACAAAATATTAAATACACAACTAAAATCAGAAATCAAAAGCCTAGATACAAATTTGTGTGCATAAAAAGGTTGGCTAAATACCATTAGAAACTTATTAAATAAAAACAATATAACTAACTGGACTTCCAATTTCTCCTACACCTAACTGTAAACTTTCTAACTATGAATTGTTTTAGAAGTCTTTCAGTATTCTGGACAACCTAGGTCATAACTGGTTGAAAATCCCTGGCTCATAAAGAGATATCTTATTCCAGATGGCCTTACACAAAAACCAAATGTCATGTTAACAATAATTACACTGCTGCTCACTTGCTTCCTCAGCCTTTGGCGCGAATGTTACCTGGAGAAGTTGAATTGAATTCCTAATTAAAGGCACCATTAAAAAAAAAAAAAAAAAATCACAAAACTCCCTGACTTACTAACCTCCATTGGCAATACTCTGACAGTTTTAAAAACGTGTCCTGATGATCTAAGTGTGGTCAGAGCAAGAAGTTTCATTCGACTACAACCAGTTCCTTCTGACTACAACCAGAAGGAAGCAAGAAGCTTCCTTCTAACTACAACCAACAAGCTGTTATGTCTTTAATCCTGCCTCCACGTGGGGTGAGGGCCATGTGGGCCATGACTGTGGAAGCCCCGGCAAGAAAGAGAAAGTTGCCACCAAAACACCCCAGCCTCCTCCATGACCCATCAATCACACATCGCTCTCCTGGAAGCCAGGTGACCTGGCCTCTTTTGCTCTGTGCTTTCTGCATCCAAAGACCCTGAAAACCAATGCTACCAACACAATCAGATGATACTATCCTAAAGATGCTAATACTACTAATTTAAAAAATAAACTTCTCTGTGATTTTAATTTACTCTCACTATTGCTATTTGTATAATACTTTATGTTGATGAAAATAATCTTTTTTAGAAAGTAAAAATATTCTCACATTAAATGTAGAAAACACCCCACCAAAAATTATGGGTGTGGGTGTGACTATTGTTACAAAAACAAGGTAATTTACTTTTCAGATTAAAAATTCAACCCAGTAAAAGGTATGTAAATCAGCACCTGAAAGATATTTGTAGCTCTAAACTTAAAATGGATAAACAACAAATGATGTATTATATAAGAAAGCTGACACTTTTCAGCTTTTAATTTTGCTCAATTTCCACATTTCCATTATGCTATAAACATATATATTCATAAAAATCCAAGCTCAGTTTCAACAGACCAATGAGGAAATACTAAATACATTAGCACTTTAAGAGAGTGTTTCGTTTTTATCTCCCCATGTGTTATTTTTTCAACAGTACCTTTTCTGAGATCAATAAAATTTCAAGTAAACACAAAACTCAGAGAAATGCTACATTTTTATAAACATTTTAATTCTTAAGCCATGATGCCATGCCTTTTCCCCCCCACCAAAAGCTTCTAAAGCCAGCTGTATTGCATAGTTTCAGACAGACTAAATTTAGCCAGTTCTGTTCATCAGAGGAATGCTGTGTGTCAGCTACATCAAAGCCCAAGGGCAGCCTGATAAACACTGAATACAGGTCACGTAGCTCTGTAGCTAACAAACTCTAAGAGAGCTTGGACTCGGGGGCATTCAAAGCAGTTTTGTCATCAACAATCTAAGTATCCCTTGAGCCCCCATGTCGTTTCAGTTGCTAAGCAACTCTGGTGTTAATGTCTTAGAGGAGAGAAACTTACCAGGCATCTGGCCGTTCATCTGGTTCTGCATGTGTGGTGCCGGAGGACCCCCACCTACCATTCCATCTGAAGGCATGTTGTGAGCGCGCGGAGGTGGGGGAGGGCCGCTTGGACTCATCCCTCCGGGACCCATAGGCATATTCTGTGTGGGTGGCTGAAAGAAGACAGTTTAGTAAAACAAGACAAACAGTCAGACTAATATATTAAAGATGCATATGGTGTAGCAGTTGCCTATATTATTCAAGTGAACAGGAACAAAAACACACATGCGTTTCAACTTATTCTACTGCATTTTAATTATGGGCTTATTGTGTTTAATATGCTCCAAAAACTTCATAGGATCATCAGCATGGATGTATCCTCTGACCACCTTGGACCAAAAGAAGAACCACAGTTCAGGTATATTTACTTTACAGTGAAAATTTAAAAATCGTAACATTCGACACAAAAAGAATCCTTGTTTATCTATAGATTTCTAAGGTGCCCACTATTGCTATTTCAATTATACTTTAAAAATCAAGTTTCCTTTCATTATTGCTATATTTGGATATATTTACTCTTAGTGATTATTTCACAAAAGATACAGTAACAAAAGACTAAGGTGCAGAAACTTCAAAATGTGATACATTTTATATTGTTGGGAGGGGGGCTGGCTTTGGAGGGGGAATGTTTCAAACCACAAAGATGCAGCTCAGCCCAACATTTTTGTGCCGACTACTCCTATAGATTGGAAACATTACTGACGGCCTCCAAGGGTACACAGACAGCTGCCTCAAAAGGATGCCTTTGGCAAATTTCCTAATGAAAGTGTGAAGAAAATCACTGACTAACCTTGAGAGTTCACAAAAGGGCAAAAGGAAAAACAGATATAAGATAAGGTGGTCTGTAAACCTGGCTCCCTTCTTGGGGATTTTTGGGTAGAGAAAGCATAATAGTTTCTTTCCAAACCATAGTTTTTTAAGCCTGTAAGAGGATACGGAAATCTTACCTTTACAGATCTATTTTGCTTTCTTTCTCTACTTGTCTGTGTTCTAAACAGAATGTCCATTTCTACAACTTCAGTCTTCCTCTGACATGTTTTACTCTGTCTATACTACCCAGATTTTGCAAACACAGTCCTCCCTAGCACACTGACCAGATATACGTT
The DNA here is from genome assembly GCA_006410675.1 of Oreotragus oreotragus. Lineage (NCBI taxonomy): Eukaryota > Metazoa > Chordata > Mammalia > Artiodactyla > Bovidae > Oreotragus > Oreotragus oreotragus. The sequence continues at coordinate 22,690 of SJYX01009336.1, read as the reverse complement.
GTTCTTTAGACATCACGTGTAAACACTCAAATCTCCTACCACCTCATAACCACTAACATTTACAAAATTAAACAGATTCAAAATCTTAAATTCATCATCTTAGTTTCTTCCACTACTGAACCCAATAACTGCTTATTAAATATCTCCTCTTCAAGTCTTATCTTAAATTCTTTATCCAATTTGTATTCTTTAAATACTTTGCTCCATTTTCAAGAAAATTACCAAACATCAACTCGATGTCACATATCTCACTTTAAAATCACCCTTTATCTTCCTTCAATATGGCTGACTTGACCCTCTAGTTTGAAAATCCAATTCCTTCCTCCTATTATCTTGTCCAAATTTTCTGTTCAAGAATTTATGCTCTCACTCTCAGTAGGTATCAGTTTCTCATCTGCTTGTGATTCAAGTGATTCAAATCATAAAACATCAGTGTTCTCAGTTCCCATCATAATAAAGTAGCTTGTATCAAACAAACCCTCTTGCTAATAAAAGCTATAAAATCCAGATAGGCCACTCTCTCCTTCTGAGATGGCCCAAACTCTGTCTGTGGAGTGTCTTTTTCTCTAAATCCATTTCTTACCTATCACTTGGTTCTCACAGAATTCTTTCTGCCATGAGACATCAAGAACCTGAACTTCATCAAGTTCTGAAACCAGGAGATGGATCGAGAAAGATCCTGCTGTGATTTACGTCAAGGAATATTCTGTCTATGTTTTCCAAGATTCATTACTTTATATTTGTGCTTCTTTACCTGGTTAGTTGTACTTTTTGAAAATGGCAAAAAAAAAAAAAAAAAAATTAAAACTGTTTCTCTAAAAAAATAAAATCTAGATAAAAGGAAAAATCATTTGAAGGCACTGAAGAGTAATGTATACAAAGAGGAACAAGAGGGGAGACACCTCTTAAAAGAAGGGAAAAATGGAAACAACACAACCCCACAGCCACGCTGGCTTTTCCTGACTTCACTGTGGAACAGAAAACGGAGCCCACACAGGAGGTGGCAGTCCCACTAGACTGAGAAAAGACGGAGATTTTCGGCCACCAGAGAGCTGGAAACTAAAGAACTAAGTCCCAGAGACAAAGAACCAGAAAGAAGGGGGAAATTCAAGAAAACTAGCAGAAAACAGCCATTATGACAAAAAAGAGCTGAGAAGAGATTTCAGCTCTGCCCTCTTCAAGGGAGACAAAGACTGGAGTAGAGGCCCTAGCACATCAGAAGGGCCTTCAAACAAGCCAATCCCTCTTTAAGATTTCAAAAGAGTCTCTACTTGGATTAAGATCACAATGTAAATAGATCAGCCCTACCAAGTCCAAAAACTCTCAATTAAAATTAAAAGGCATTCTACAAAAAATAAGAAGAAATAGCCAACATTCATCAGGATGGCTACAATACTTTTTTTTTAATTACAGAAAATAACAAGTGTTGGTAAGAAAGCGAAGAAAATAACTCTCATACATGCTGAAGGAACGTAAAAGGGTGCAGCTGTTGTGCCGAACACTTGAGCAGATTCTCAAAGAGGTAAACACAGAGCTATCAAAGGACCCAGCAATTCCTCTCCAGGTATAGATCCAAGAGAACCGAAGACATACATTCACACCATATTTAAACATGAATGTTCACAGCAGCACTATTCATAAAATGGCCAAACAGTAGGGAAAAAAACTAAAAGTTCTTTAACGGATGAATGAATAAACAAAATGTGATAAAATTATCTACACAATGGAATGTTTTTCAGCCACAAAATGGAGTGAATCACTGATACACACTACAACACAGACACATCTTATGCTAAGTGAAGAAGTCAGACTCAAAAGTCCATACATGGTATGATTCCATTTATATGTGCTGTCCAGAAAAGGCAAAGCCAGAGAGACAGAAAGTAGACTGATCAGTCTTTGCCAGGGGGATGGGCAGAGGGGACAACTGGAGCTGATGGTCAATGGTCATGAGTTTTCTTCTTGGGGTGATGGAAGTGTCCTGAAATGAGATAATGGTAACGGCCGTATACCCTGTGAATACACTGAAAACCAGTGAGTTGTATACAAGCATTCCTCACTTTATTGTGCTTCAACGATACTGTGTGTATGTTTTATAAATTAGACGTGTGTGGCAACCCTGTGTGAAGGAAGTATATTGGTGCCATTTTTCCAACAGCATTTGCTCATTTCAAGTTTCTGTGTATTTCAAACTTTTTCATGACTATTATATTTGTCACGGTGGTCTGTGAGCAGTGCTCTTTAATGTTACTATTGCAAAAAGATTACAACTCACGGTTCTGATACTGGTGAGCATTTTTTTAGCAATCGAGTATTTTTTAATTAAGGTGTATACATTGATGTTCAGACACAGTGCCAATGCACCCTTCACAGACTACAGTACAGTGTAACACAACTTTTATATGCTCTGGGAAACAGAAAAATTTCTGTGACTAGCTTTATTGCAGTATTCAACTTTATTATGGTGGTCTAGAATGCCTTGTCCGACTCACTGCGACCCCATGGACCGTAGCCTACCACAATCCTCCGTCCATGGGATTTTCCAGGCAAGAGTACTGGAGTGGGTTGCCATTTCCTTCTCCAAGAATGGGACCCATAATATCTGAGGGTTACTGTACTTTAAAAAGTTAAAATGGTGAACTTCACACTATGTGAATTTTATCTCCATAAAAAAAAAAAAAGAGTGTAGATGGACGACCAACAGAAATAACAGAAACAGAAAAAAGACACATAGGTCATTCACATTTTAGAGTTATATGAGAGACCTTAATAATGACTGATATGTTCCAGGCAAAAAGCAAACAGGATAAATGGAGAATTTCAGCAAAGCCTAGAATTCTTAAAAAAGAGTAAAGTGAAACAACAAAAGTGTAAAATAAAATCACACATCAAGATAGAAAAAAGGGAGAGAAAATACAACTCAAAAGTGTTAAAGACATGTATGTCATGCTAAAAAGGCCCAGCACACATCTAACTGGAGTTACAAAAGTGGAGAAAAGGACACATAAGCAGTAAGAACGCTGGTCAAGGATTTTCCAAACCTAACAAAAGATATGAGTCTCTAGCAAACATATGAAGCTCTACAAACCTCAGCAGGATATGAAGCAAACATAGCCGGACGTACCAGAGTCCTATAGCCGGAGTCAAGGGAGAGTAAGCCAACCTTCAGGGGACTGGGGAGGGTAAGCCACACCTCCTTCAGGGGACTGGCAACCAGACTAAAAACCTATTCTGTGTCATAAGTAATGGAAACAGAATACAAAACCAAGATCTTTAAGGTGCTAAGACAGAAAAAGCAAATAATTAATCAACCAACCTAGAATGCTATACTAAGAGAAGATATACTCCAAAGACAAAGATGAAATAGTAATAGTTTCAGATGAATGAAAACTGAGGTAACTTGTTCAAGGATTCATCCAGCTAAAAGAAAATGGCCCCAGACGGAAGCACAGAACTGTAGGAATTAACAGAGAGGAATGGAAAGGTAAATATGTAGACAAATAAAAACATTAACATTTAAAATAACAGTAACAATGACTAGTATAGTTTAAAGATATGCAGAAGTAAAAATATGACAAGACTAATATAAAGGACAACAGAATAAACAGTTATACTGCTATAAATTTCTTATATTTTTCAGCAAGTGTTAGAAGTACAAATTTAGACTGGAATCTAATAAACCAAGCTTGCACAATGTAATCTATTGAGTAACTACTTAAAAATGCCTATACACATATAAAGGAACAAATAATGCTTGATTCAAAGAAGGACCCAAAAAAGACAAATAGAAAACCAGGATCAGGCTGACAAACACAGAACCTATTATATCATGTTCTACATTAAATGTTTATGGACCTCTCAGATTTCATATCCATATTAAATTTCATATTCATATTCAATATTTCAATAAAATGACAAATATTACTGAATTTTTAAAACACTCAACAATATTCTGTTTACAAGAGATTTACTTTAAACTTAAGGACATATAGATGTTAAAAGAAAAATAATAATATATAAACATTAATTAAATGTATGTTGATGTCACTATGTATCAGTTGACAAATCAAGAACTATTACTACTAGAAAAACTAAAGGGACAGTTTATTATAAGGACCAATTAACCAGGAATGTAACAATCATAAATCTGCATACATCTTATAACACAACTTCAAAATCTATATCCTAAGAGTTGACAGAATCAAAAGGAAAAATCGAATAATCCATAATAATGGTTGGAGATTTTAATATACTTCTAGTAACTGACAGGACAAAAAACATCTAATAGCAATAAAAAGCCTTAGAATATAAGATTTGACAACACCATTAACAACTCAATTTAATTAACATACTTAGCTTACTATATACAACAACTGCATAATACACATTCTTCTCAAACACTCAAGGAATGTAGACCAAACTAGGCTATATACGGGGCCACAGAGGAAGTCAAAAAATAACAAATTATTGAAATCACATGTTATATGTTTTGAGCACAGTGAATTAAACTCGAAATCAGTAACAGAAAACTAATAACCTGTTAGTGAAGAAATCACATTGGAAATTAGAAAATATGCTGAAATGAATGAATGGTAATGAAAATGCAACATCAAAATTTGTGAGACAGGGACCTCCCTGGTGGCCCAGTGGCTAAGACTCCGAGCTCCTAAAGCAGGGGGGCTGGGTTCAATCCCTGGTCAGAGAACTAGATCCCCCATGCTGCAACTAAGGCCTAGCACAGCCAAATAAAATTTTTTTTTTTTTAAAGCAGCAAAGCAGCAGCAGGGAAAAAAAAATATGAGATACAGCTAAACCATGAAAATTTATAGCTTGAAAATGAATATTTAAAATGAATTTTTAAGAAAGGTTGAAAAATTAATGATATAAGCTTCCATCTGCAGTAGCCAGGAAAAGACAGCAATCAAACCCCAAATAGTATAATGAAGGAAATAAAATAAGACAAGTACACAACTCAAGGAACCATATGCAGCTTTTTAGAGAACACAAAAATGGGGAACAATTTCCAAGTCTTAATGGGGTCACCAAAACTCTGATACCAAAACCTGACAATGACATCACAAGACAGAAATTTACAGACCAATATTTCTCATGAACAGACACAAAAATCCTAAACAAAATTTTGCAAATCAAATTAAGACCGCAAAAACATAAAAAAGAAGATGCATTATATAAACAATGGAATTTATTTCAGGAATGCAGGCTAATTTAACTTCTGGAAATTAATAATTGTAACGCTCACCAAATTACCAAAATAAAATTCATATAATCATCTCAATAAAGGAAAATTATCTGTTAAAATTCAACATCCACTGAAGACTTTAAAGCATTAAGAATGGGAACATCCTTAACCTAGTAAATCTAGTTTACAAAATAAAATGTATACTCAATATCATCTTTTATTGATGAAAATACTGGACTTTCAGGAAGAAAATAAAATTCAGGAACAAGACAAGTATATTCATTAACACCGTATATTCAACAAAATAAATAAACCAACAAATCAACAGTATAAAAAAAGAATAAAGTAGGGGGGAAAATAAAAAGATTGGTAATGACATATAATTATTATTCAAAGATAACATGATTGAGTGCATAGAAAACCCAAGAGAATCTTTTACAAACTGTTAGAATCACTAAAGTAACTAGAGATAAGCTATATATATACACACACCTATTTATGTGTGTGTATATAATTTCCAATAAATAATTAGAAAACTAAAAATTTGAAAATGATACCATGTATAATAGCATCCAAAAAAAAGGTGACTAGCTAGGAGATAAATCTAGCAAGAGATGCGCAATACTTCTACACTGCGACATTGTTGAGAGAAATTAAGGGTTACTAAACAGAGGGATATGTCATCCTCATTGACTGGAAGACTAAATATTCTGGAGATGTATCAGTTTCTCCAGTGTTGGCTTAGAGATTTTATGTAATCTCAATCAAAATCCAATCAGGCTTTCTGCAGAAATTAACAAACTAACTCTAAAATTTACATGGAAACACAGTTAGAACTGGACATGGAACAACAGACTGGTTCCAAATAGGAAAAGGAGTATGTCAAGGCTGTATATTGTCACCCTGTTTATTTAACTTATATGCAGAGTACATATGGGAAATGCTGGACTGGAAGAAACACAAGCTGGAATAAAGATTGCTGGGAGAAATATCAATAACCTCAGATATGCAGATGACACCACCCTTATGGCCTAAAGTGAAGAGGAGCTAAAAAGCCTCTTGATGAAAGTGAAGGAGGAGAGCGAAAAAGTTTGCTTAAAGCTCAACATTCATAAAACGAAGATCATGGCATCCGGTCCCATCACTTCATGGGAAATAGATGGGGAAACAGTGGAAACAGTGTCAGACTTTATTTTTGGGGGCTCCAAAATCACTGCAGATGGTGACTGCAGCCATGAAATTAAAAGACGCTTACTCCTTGGAAGAAAAGTTATGACCAACCTGGATAGTATATTCAAAAGCAGAGACATTACTTTGCCGACTAAGGTCCGTGTAGTCAAGGCTATGGTTTTTCCTGTGGTCACGTATGGATGTGAGATTTGGACTGTGAAGAAAGCTGAGCGCCGAAGAATTGATGCTTCTGAAGTGTGGTGTTGGAGAAGACTCTTGAGAGTCCCCTGAACTGCAAGGAAATCCAACCAGTCCATTCATCAACCCTGGGATTTCTTTGGAAGGAATGATGCTAAAGCTGAAACTCCTGTACTTTGGCCACCTCATGTGAAGAGTTGACTCATTGGAAAAGACTCTGATGCTGGGAGGGACTGGGGCCAGGAGGAGAAGGGGACGACCAAGGATGAGATGGCTGGATGGCATCACGGACTCGATGTACATGAGTCTGAGTGAACTCCGAGAGATGGTGATGAACAGGGAGGCCTGGCGTGATGCGATTCATGGGATCGCAAAGAGTCGGACACGACTGAGCGACTGAACTGAACAAAAGACCTAGAACAGCTAGGACTCTAGAACAACAACATTACCTGATATGTAGTGTTCAGGTATGTGGGTGACGCAAGGACTGATAAACAGACCAACAGAATAAAAGAACTGAGGAACAGCCCCACACTCACAGTCACTTTACAACAAAATGATTTATATTCAATGGGTGAAAACTGATCTGTCCAATAAATGGTACTGGATAAACTGAACATCGTATGAACAAAAATGAACCCTGACTCCTAGCTCAGATCATAAACAAATTTAATCTGCAATGAATCATGGATAAACGAACTTTCAGAAGCAAGGATATCTTCCTGATCCTTATACAAGAAAGTATTTTGTAAACAAGACACTGAAAAGAAAAGAAAAGAAAAAGACTGATAAACTGGGATTTCATTTAAATTAGAAACTGTTCATCCAAAGACACCATAAAGAGAATAAAAAGGTAATTTTCAAACTGGAAGAAAGTATTTGCAATATATATAGTCAGTAAAATATTTCTATCTAGAATATAGGAAGAGCCCCTACAAATCAATTTAAAAGACAACCCAGTTGAAAGTGGGCAAAAAACAGGCATCAGAGAACTTTTTTGGAATGATAGCATTATTCTATATCCTGACTGCAGCAGTGGTCACAGGACTGTNTATATAGTCAGTAAAATATTTCTATCTAGAATATAGGAAGAGCCCCTACAAATCAATTTAAAAGACAACCCAGTTGAAAGTGGGCAAAAAACAGGCATCAGAGAACTTTTTTGGAATGATAGCATTATTCTATATCCTGACTGCAGCAGTGGTCACAGGATTAGTCGAAATTCATCCACCTATACAATTTAAATGAATGAATTTTATTCTATGTAAACTATAGCGCAACTGTCATTTTCTCAAGAAAGCCTTCCCTCACCCTCAGGGTCATCAGGCCCCATTATCTGCCCCCTTAGTCTTAGATGCCCTTCCTTCATAGCATTTGCAACTGTTACTTAAAATGTTTGCATAATTACTTAATTAAAATCTGTCTACCACACTATATGTTAATTTATGCAAGGACTGAGCCCTTAATTAAATTTGCTTATCACTGTAGCCCCCAATCATCTAGAATCAAATAGAAGTGAAGTGTTAATTGCTCAGTCATGTCTGACTCTTTGCAACCCTATGGACTGTAGCCCGCCAGGCTCCTCTGTCCATGCGATTCTCCAGGCAAGAATACTGGAGCGGGTTGCCATTTCCTTCTCCAGGGATCTTCCCGACCAAGGGATCCACACTCGGTCTCTGGCAATGTGGGCATATTCTATACCATTTGAACTATCAAACAGAGGTACTCAATAAATAAGTGTTACGAAAAACTGGGGCTTCTCTGCTGGCTCAGATGGTAAAGAATCCAAATCCACCTGCAACGCAGGAGACCTGGGTTTGATCCCTGGGTTGGGAAGATCCCCCCGGGGGAAAGGGAAGGGCATCCACTCCAGTATTCTTACCTGGAGAATGCTCATGGACAGAGGAGCCTGGTGGGATCAGGATTTTTGATTGTCAAAATTGCTTACTCAACTCCACACCTCCATTTGGAAGTCTATTAGACACTCAAACTTAAAATCTACAACACTGAGTCCCTGACATCTCGGCCTCAGCCTCAAATCCCTTTATCCAACACTATCTATCAGCTGATGACAATTTCATCTTCCAGTTGCTCTGCTAAAAACCAACAGGGGCATCCTTTACACCTCTATTCCTACACCCAACTTTCAACATATCCTTTGGGCTCTACCTTCAAAACAAACCCACAATTTGACTTCTACTACCAACTCCTCTGCTAACACCCTAGTACAAGCCACCATCACCCCTCATGCTCATGATTACTGCAAGAGCCTCCTTGAGGACTCCCTGCTTCGACCCACGCTCCTCCATAGTAAATTCTCCACAAGGTAATCAGAATGAACTTGTTAAAAATCAGTCCACTCTCTGGCTCAAAATCCTCCATGAGCTTCTGGTTTCAGAGAGAAAAACAAAGTCCTTACAACAGCTTGCAAGATAGGCTCTGTTCACACATCTTCCTCACCTTATTCTGTTCCAGCCACAACAACCTTCCCGTCGTCCCTTGAACAAGCCAGGCACGGTCTCACTTCAGGAGCTTCTCACTGCTTGTTTCCTCTGCCTAAAACACTTCCTCAGGTCTTAGCTCAGACGTCACCTTCTCAAAGAAGTCTACCCTGACCACTCTATTTCATATTATAAACTCCATCCCAGCTTCCAGTATTTCCAATACACCTCTTCCTCTCCTATTTGTTTTCCTTTCCTTAGCTCTTTCTATCTCCTAACAGGCAACATGATTTAATTATTTATCACGCCTGCCTTGCTTGGTTCAACATAAAATCCAAAAGAGCAGGAGTATCTGTGTTTTGGTAAAGTAATTAACTATTGCCTAACACACAGTAGGCATCTAATACTTAGGGAAAAAATGAAGAAGCCATCAAATTTAAACAATTTACTATAAAACTAAAAATAATTCTGAGTATAAAATATCTTCACTATTTCTTTAGAATATTTTAAAAAACTGAAAATACAAATTTTAGTTTAAAAATCTTTGACCTGTATAAATATCATTAGTGTAACTGTCACTAACATAGTTCCCCAAAGGAAGCAATCAAGTGACGTACAGAAACAGATTAAAAAATTATTCAAAACAGGCTACATATATTTTACATATACAGATTGATACATATACACATATAAATACTTCCAAAATCTGATAAAGAGATGATCCTTAGACACACACAAGAGTCTTGATGAATCAACCAAGACTGGATCCAAAAGCCCCATCCATATCATTATTTGTCATACTTCCTAGTCCTAAAACCAGTCTCCCCAAATGAGTTTTACACATATCTGAAACAGTTTAGGAAGGTCTCCTCGATTCCTCATTCATGCTATCCAGCAAATGGCTATCATGATTTTTTTCTAGGAGTCTGACAAGACAAGATAGGCAACAATGTTGGCAAAATGCTCCCTGTACTAACATAAAGAAATGTGTTCCCATAAATTAATTCTCTATGAAATGCACGGTTATCTCTTTTATGAAACCTTCTCTAATCCTCAATAGAAGAACTAATCACTTCTATTATGTTTCAAATGTACTTGAAATATACATACTTCTAAAAGAGCATATAATTATACTACAGAATTACTGTTGTCTTTAATTTCATTTATAGAATGCGCTGGCATACAAAACACAGACAGATATTTCAAAAGACCGTTTCACCTGCAGTCTCGCTGTTTTTAGTACCAAATGTCTTGATTAGACGCCTTTTATTTTGCAGCAGTTATTAAGGTAGAAGAGAAAGAAGACAGCTGTGGCTGGTGAAAGCAAAGGGAGCAGTCGGAGATGGTCACTATGTTTCTCAGTAAAAGAGCTCAGTGTTTATACTGCTCACTGGAGACAGGAAATACGAAAATGCAGGCTGTGCACTTTCCCCCCCACCTTTAACAGCAGGGAACAGAGGAAACTAGAGAGAGATCAGTTTTGCCCACATCATGTGGTGAGGAATATTCAAACAGGGTATGCCAAATGGAAGCTAGATTCACGGTGCACACCTGGGCAATAAGATACCTATTTGGGAGCCAAGAACATGGAGAAAGTGAAAGTCGCTCAGTTGCGTCTGACTCTTTTTGACATCATGGACTATACAGTCCAAGGAATTCTACAGGCCAGAATCCTGGAGAGCCTTTCCCTTCTCCAGGGGATCTTCCCAACCCAGGGATTGAACCCAGGTCTCCCGCATTGCAGGCAGATTCTTTACCAGCTGAGCTACAAGGGAAGCCCAAGAAATACAGAAGGAGAACTTCAAGTCAAGAATATAAAAAAACCAGGAATGTGAGTGAAATCTCCCAAAATGGGTGCATATAGTAAAACAAAATGTTCAAGGATAGATCATCAGTATTTGATGGGCAGGTAAAAGACAGGGAGCTGAGTAGCTAGAAAAGTAAACCAAGAAAACTCACAGAAATTAAAGAACACAAGCTTTAGCATTATCACACTGACCAAATAAACATGATCATGTTCCTCAAACACTTAAAACATTCTGAAACACTCTGAAAAGATGCCAATACTGAAGAAAAGTCCATACCATAAATCTTAATAAAATTTTAAATGCTTTCATTAAAAATATGTATATATAAAATAGGACAGTGTGTACAGCACGGTTCTACTTGCATAGAAAAGAAGGGGAAAGTATGTATTTACATTGGCTTTTATTTGCATAAAACACAGCAAGAACACAAGTTGGAGATGGGTTTTGTACAGCTTTTTGCAGTCCTTAATGTTCTAACAACATCAAAGTATTATTACCTGTGCTAAAAATTAAGCTAAAATTTATAAATGAAACAGACCTTGCTAATCTTTAAAATGTTCCACAGCTCTAACCATGTGTTCCTTCATTTCACTTGGATCATACCTGCAAACAGCTAATTTTGTAAACAGCAAATCCTATAATATCAAACTTTAGTCAGTGAAACATCTTAACCAATGAGTGCTCTGCCAACACGGTCACTGACCTGAAGACAAATATATGATAGTTTTTACTGACACTTGTCTAAGGAAAGGCTAATCGAGTGCCCAGCGCTAACTCAGACTATCAAGTGTAGCATCCTCCAAAAATGCAATTTAGGGAAAAAAAAACAGCATATCAAGTGTAAGGCTACTTTCTCTAAGCTGATTTTTAGTAATAATTTAAGACTTTTCTTTTTTTGTACAGAAAATACATTAAACAAAAATTGTCTTTAATACCTAACATTACCTGGTTAACTTAGAGATTCTTTTTACAACTTAATGCTCATAATGAATTAAGTGAAAAGCCAAGACAAGCAATTCCAATCAACTTTCAGCCTTCTTTTAAAATTAAATGCACACACACTCAAACTCAGTGAGTGGCATGAATATCAGTTAGGTCTCGAAACTCCTTCCCTTATCCTGCATATGTATTCAGTAACTGAATACGGCCAATCTTCTTTCAAACACTCCCAAATCTGAATTCTCTTTCCATGTGTAAGTTCCAATTGCATACTACCTTCATTTTCATCACCATCAATATTTACTGAGTATCTCCTACATACTGGACACCCTGAATTATTTTATTTAGTCCTCCATGTAATAGAATTATAGAGTAACTGTAAATTCTCATATTGTAAAGTGGTCACGGTATACATCAAATGAAGGTAGATACTACAGAAAAAGGAATCATATTTTTCCAAAGTTTTACATATCCTCAAACGTCATTGGATATCCCATTCAAAATACATAGCAATATAAAATCCCCAATTCCTAGTTATACAATAGAATCAACTGAAAAGCTTTTAAAATGTGCAGCCAAGGTAAAGAAACACTAGACAATATGACTATCCAAGTTCCTTCTAGCTCTAAAACTTTAATTCTGCAAAAGTATTTCCAGACTGTATGTCTTCAAAGTGAACTGCCACAATAAAAAAGACTATTTTCTGCCCAAGTTCTTCCCAAAGAAAAATTAAATAGATAAAAGCTTTTTAAAATTTAAACTGTTCTCTCAAAATTCCTTCCTAAATCAATGGTACTTGAAAGTGAAAGTTGCTCAGCCATGTCCAACTCTTTGCGACCCCACGGACTATACAGCCCACCAGGCTCCTCTGTCCATGGGATTCTCCACTCAAGAATCCTGGAGTGTGTTGCCATGCCCTCCTCTAGGGGATCTTCCTGACCTAGGTACTAAACCCAGGTCTCCTGCACTGCAGTCAGTCTTTAGCATCTGAGACACCAGGGAAGCCCACTGCTGTTGTAGAAAGTAAATACCAACTCTGAAAACCAATATTCCAGTGATGCCTCCAACATCATAAGGGAGACAGGGCCCTACATACACATACTAAATGGAGGCAGAATACTGTGCACTTTGAACAATGCCAACTTTGTATAAATATCTGGCCTCTTTCAATGTCACCTCAGATGTCAGGCACACTGCTTTTAAATAAGCCTGTCCACAGACTATATTCTCTGAGTTCTGATTTGTGATTTGCTGCTTTTTGGTTATGGGCTTAAAACTGAAAAATCTAACTGTTAAAACATATATAAAATTAAGAATAGTTTCTGTTAGAAACTTACAATGCATTTGGAACAAGAAAAGAATACCCAGGGCCCAGACTAAGAAGTAAAATGCCTAATGGTTAGTACACTGGCTTTATAAGTCGTCTTTCTCCTTCTAGGTCTTTTTCCGTTTATTCCAGGTCTTTTAATTCTTGACTTTCATTCAAACAGAAGAGGCTTGCTAGATCTGGCCTAGTTTCAGATACATGAAATATTACTATAAACACATAATTCCTCTTCAGAGGGGTGATATTAAAAACTGAGAGTTGAGCTTACATATAAGTATGGGCACATTTCCAATTCCTCCAACCAGTTAAAAAAAGTGAAAAACTTCATTCTGGAAAACTTGAATAAAATCACCCTAAAACATACAGTCTTTTTTCAGGGTCAAAATTTCTCACACTACAGTTAGTAACTAGTATATTCTATCCCTTTTTGCCAACTGGTGATATGTATTCTGCTATTTCAGTTTTCCCAAATTCACCTTTCTTCCTGCTTCATCTCTAATCCAACTGCTTCCCTTGCAGCTGATTTTTCCCCTCTCTAGCCACGCTTTTCTTTATTGGTCCACCTTTCTGTTGCTCCCCTTACTATAAGGATCAATTTATTTCTAGTTTCTCTAAAACCCTTCCTCCTTTGCTAATGCTGCTTTTCAAACAACTTAAGCTTCAAAATACTCATTTTTTAAAATGAAAATTTGGTCACAAACTTAAAATAAAACTTTGACCAGTATTAAGAGGAAAAATTTTTATTTCAAAGTACACAAATGGCAATATCTATATTCTTTAGCAAAATATGTAAAATGGTGCCTCTGTGTTACATGAATCTGAAATAACGGTAGCTTTGTAATGAAATCTGTGTCCTCCCTATGTGATAGTTCTTCACTAGGTGATGGTAAAATAATATTTGCCTTGAATACAAACAATAATAATTTTAACTGTCCTATTTGATCTATAGGGAAAAATATAAATGCTATTTCAGTAAAGTGTATAACTGAGCAACAGGTGAGAACGGACTAGTAAATTCTGAATCAGAAAATTCTGCAGTAGCTTAATGAATTTCTATGGTAAGCTACATTTTACCACATTGGCTTCTCAGTAATTACTACTTTCCTGAGGAAGGGCAAGAGAAATGAGTAAATAAATCTCAAGATGTGTGCTATGAACCAACACTGTTGGGTTCTCCATAAAAGCTAGAGAGAATAAGGGACGTCAAATCCCTTATGATTATACAGTGGAAGTGAGAAATAGATTTAAGGGATTAGATCTGATAGATAAAGTGCCTGATGAACTATGGATGGAGGTTCGTGACCCTGTACAGGAGACAGGGATCAAGACCNGTCCATACCATTTCTGTCCTTTATTGAGCCCGTCTTTGCATGAAATGTTCCCTTGGTGTCTCTAATTTTCTTGAAGAGATCTCTAGTCTTTCCCATTTTGTTGTTTTTCTCTATTTCTTTGCACTGATCGTTGAGGAAGGCTTTCTTATCTTTTCTTGCTATTCTTTGGAACTCTGCATTCAGATGCTTATATCTTTTCTTTTCTCCTTTGCTTTTGCTTCTCTTCTTTTCACAGCTATTTGTATGGCCGCCTCAGACAGCCATTTTGCTTTTTTGCATTTCTTTTCCATGGGGATGGTCTTGATCCCTGTCTCCTGTACAATGTCATGAACCTCCATCCATAGTTCATCAGGCACTCTGTCTATCAGATCTAGGCCCTTAAATCTATTTCTCACTTCCACTGTATAATCATAAGGGATTTCATTTAGGTCATAACTGAATGGTCTAGTGGTTTTCCCTACTTTCTTCAATTTAAGGCTGAATTTGGCAATAAGGAGTTCATGATCTGAACCACAGTCAGCTCCTGGTCTTGTTTTTGTTGACTGTATAGAGCTTCTCCATCTTTGGCTGCAAGAATATAATCAATCTGATTTCACTGTTGACCATCTGGTGATGTCCATGTGTAGAGTCTTCTCTTGTGTTGTTGGAAGAGGGTGTTTGCTATGACCAGTGCATTTTCTTGGCAAAACTCTATTAGTCTTTACCCTGCTTCATTCTGTATTTGAAGGCCAAATTTGCCTGTTACTCCAGGTGTTTCTTGACTTCCTACTTTTGCATTCCAGTCTCCTCTAATGAAAAGGATATCTTTTTTGGATGTTCGTTCTAAAAGGTATTGTAGGCCTTCATAGATCCGTTCAACTTCAGCTTCTTCAGCGTTACTGTTGGGGCATAGACTTGGATTACTATGATATTGAATGGTTTGCCTTGGAAACAAACAGAGACCATTCTGTCATTTTTGAGATTTCATCCAAGTACTGTTTTTTGGACTCTTTTGTTGACCATGATGGCTACTCCATTTCTTCTAAGGGATTCCTGCCCACAGTAGTAGATATAATGGTCATCTGAGTTAAATTCACCCATTCCAGTCCATTTTAGTTCCCTGATTCCTAGAATGTTGATGTTCACTCTTGCCATCTCCTGCTTGACCACTTCCAATTTGCCTTGATTCATGGACCTGACATTCCAGGTTCCTATGCAGTATTGCTGTTTACAGCATCGGACCTTGCTTGTATCACCAGTCACATCCACAACTGAGTATTGTTTTTGCTTTGGCTCCATCCCTTCATTCTTTCTGGAGTATTTCTCCACTGAGCTCCAGTAGCATATTGGGCACCTACTGACCTGGAGCGTTCCTCTTTCAGTATCCTATCATTTTGCCTTTTCATACTGTTCATGGGGTTCTCAAGGGAAGAATACTGACGTGGTTTGCCATTCCTTTCTCCAGTGTCCACATTCTGTCAGACCTCTCCACCATGACCCATCCGTCTTGGGTGGCCCCATGGGTATGGCTTAGTTTCATCAAGTTAGACAAGACTGTGGTCCGTCGCAGCTGGAGCTACCCCATGTCTGAGGTCGGGGCGGCAGCCAAGAGGAGCTACCCCATGTCCAAGGTCAGGGGCAGCAGCTGAGAGTGCCAAGCTGCGACAGCGCAGGAGCACCAGAGAGGAGCTACCCCATGCCTGAGGTTAGGGGCGGCAGCCGGGAGGAGCAACCCCACTCTTCTCCAGTGTCCACATTCTGTCAGACCTCTCCACCATGACCTATCCGTCTTGGGTGGCCCCATGGGCATGGCTTAGTTTCATCAAGTTAGACAAGACTGTGGTCCGTCACAGCTGGAGCTGCCCCATGTCCGAGATCGGGGCGGCAGCCAAGAGGAGCTACCCCACGTCCAAGGTCAGGGGCAGCAGCTGAGAGTGCCAGGCTGCGACAGAGCAGGAGCACCAGAGAGGAGCTACCCCATGCCTGAGGTTAGGGGCGGCAGCCGGGAGGAGCAACCCCACATCCAAGGAGCGGTGGCTGATGAGCGCAGGAGGGCTTAGAGGAGCTATTCCACGTTCAAGGTCAGGAGGGGTGGCCGTGAAAAGATACCCCTCATCCAATGTAAGGAGCAGCGGCTGAGCTTTGCTGGAGCAGCGGTGAAGAGATACCCCACGTCCAAGGTAAGAGAAACCCAAGTAAGATGGTAGGTGTTGCAAGAGGACATCAGAGGGCAAACACACTGAAACCATAATCACAGAAAACTAGTCAATCTAATCACACTAGGACCACAGTCATGCTATAGTTCTTAATTATTAGTTAATGCTTACTTCACTGTTCACATACAAATATGACTTGACGGAGATGTTATTTTACCTTTCTCAAGCATTTTACTTGTCTTGTTTTTCATGTTTAAAATAATTTAGTATTTTTTTTAACTATTTGTTTTAATTTTAACAAGTTGTAATTATCATGAATATTTTGTTACCATGGGATTATATTTTTTTCCCCAGAACCATCCTTTTTGGAAGTCTTTATTCTGTTGCTTCAATCTTTTCTGTTTGCTCTTTGGACTTCAGTTCAGTTCAGTTCAGTTGCTCAGTCATGTCCAACTCTGCGACCCCATGAATTGCAGCACGCCAGGCTTGCCTGTCCATCACCAACTCCTGGAGTTCACCCCAACTCATGTTCATTGAGTCGGTGATGCCATCCAGCCATCTCATCCTCTGTCGCCCTCTTCTCCTCCTATCCCCAATCCCTCCCAGCATCAGAGTCTTTTCCAATGGGTCAACTCTTAGCATGAGGTGGCCAAAGTATTGGAGTTTCAGCTTTAGCATCAGTCCTTCCAAAGAACATTCAGGACTGATCTCCTTTAGAATGGACTGATTGGTTCTCCTTGCAGTTCTTGGACTTGTTACCTAAGGTCAATTTTCTGTATAACATAGGAAGCTCAAATCCAGTGCTCTGTGAAAACCTAGATGTGTGAGATGAGGTGCAAGATGGGAAGAAGGTTCAGGAGGAAGGGGACATATGTATACCTGTGGCTGATTCATGCTGATGTGTGGCAGAAACAAACACAATGTTATAAAGCAATTATCCTTTAATTAAAAATAAATACATTAATAAAAAAATAAGAATGTAAATAAACTGGGACAGATTTATGTGATTTGATATCTCCTTCTATGTCATAAGAAATATGTTGACAAGAGAGATTCAAATATATATCACTTATAATGAGGAAGCTCTTAAGATCTGATATCAAAAATATTCATCTTTTTTCTCTCCTGTGTCATGTGCCTGATAAAACCCTCTTTTAGCCCATGGTGAATAGATTTGGCTAGTTTTCTGTGAGTTTTGTGATTTGGAGTAACTCTTTCTGTCCTTGATAATCACATGTGAAATAAGGCAATTGTGATAACTTGAATATATGAATAATTTCCAGGTGCCTAATTACCCTGACCACTCATATTAATCGTGAATAACCTGAAGACAGTAAGTTGAGCCAGAAGCTCTCTGTTTCTACTTCTTCCAGATTAGCTTTTATGACAACCTTTTCCTTCCTTCTGTATTTGAGGGCTTATGATGAACCATGTGGTTTGGCTCTTACTTTGGTATTACCGTAAATGAGAGCACAGACTTAACTTGGTAATTATTAGGGAAAAATATATTCAATTTAACAAGTGTTATGGACCAAATGTTTGTGTTACACCTTCTAATTCATTTTTTAAACTTTCTGTTTTATATTGGAGTATTGTTGATTAACAATGTTGTGATAGTTTCAGCTGGGCAACAAAGTGATTCAATTACACATGTGTATGTATCTATTCTTTTTCAAATTCTTTCCCCATTTAGGTTGTCGGGTAATATTGAGCAGAATTCCCTGTGCTTAGGTTCAGTAGATCTTTGTTGGTTATCTATTTTATTTTTAAAAAAACTTTTTATTTTGTATTGGGTATAGCCTGTCTCTTATACACATCTAGANTCAGGTGGGCAACAAAGTGGTTCAGTTACACATGTGTATGTATCTATTCCTTTTCAAATTCTTTCCCCATTTAGGTTGTCAGGTAATATTGAGCAGAATTCCCTGTGCTTAGGTTCAGTAGATCTTTGTTGGTTATCTATTTTATTTTTTAAAAAACTTTTTATTTTGTATTGGGTATAGCTGATTAACAATGTTGTGATAGTTTCAGGTGAACAGCTAAGGGACTCAGTGATACATATACATGTATCCATTCTCCCACATCCAGGCTGCCATGAACATTGAGCAGAGTTCCCTGTGGTATTCAGTAGGTCCTTGTTGGTTGTCTATTTTAAGTATTGTTGCTAAGTCACTTCAGTCATGTCTGACTCTGTGCAACCCCGTAGATGGCAGTGTGTCAATACCCAACTCCCTAACTATCCCTTCCCCCCATCCTTTGTGTCACTCTCCAATTCTTATGTGGAAATTCTACAGCCCTCAAAGCATTAGGAGGTGGAGCCTTTGGGAGGTGGCTGAGATTAGATGAGGTCATGAAGGTGGGGTCCTCATGAATGGAATTAATTCCCTTGTAACTATCTGCCCTTGTAACTACTTAGAAGAAATGGGTAGCCCTCATAGTCAACAAAAGAGTCCAAAATGTAGTACTTTAGTGCAATCTCAAAAATGATAGAATGATTGCTGTTTGTTTCCAGGCAAACCATTCAATATCACAGTAATGCAAGTCTATGCCCCGACAATTAATGCTGAAGAAGCTGAAGTTGGATGGTTCCATGAAGACCTACAAGAACTTCTAGAACTAACACCCAAAAAAGATGTCCTTTTCATCATAGGGGTGTAGTGAAGTCTCTCAGTCGTGTTCAACTGTTTGCAACCCCATGGACTGTAGCCCATCAGGTTCCTTGGTCCATGGGATTTTCCAGGCATGAATACTGGAGTGGGTTGCCATTTCCTTCTCCAGGAGACCTTCCCGACCCAGGGATCGAACCCAAGTCTCCCACATTGTAGGCAGATGCTTTACCGTCTGAGCTACTGGAATGAAGAAGTAGGAAGTCAAGAAACACCTGGAGTAACAGGCAAATTTGGCCTTGGAGTACAAAATGAAGCAGGGCAAAGGCTAACAGAGTTTTGCCAAGAGAACACACTGGTTATAGCAAACACCTTCGTCCAACAACACAAGAGAAAACTGTACACATGGACATCACCAGATGGTCAATACTGAAATCAGATTGATTATTGCAGTCAAAGATGGAGAAGCTCTATACAGTCAGCAAAAACAAGACTGGGAGCTGACTGCAGCTCAGATCATGAACTCCTTGTTGCAAAATTCAGATTTAAATTGAAGAAAGTAGGGGAAACCAGTAGACTATTCAGGTATAACCTAAATCAAATCCCTTATGATTATACAGTGGAACTGAGAAATAGATTCAAGGGATTNCTTATTTCCAAATTCAGACTTAAATTGAAGAAAGTAGGGAAAACCGCTAGACCATTCAGGTATGACCTAAATCAAATCCCTTATGATTATACAGTGGAAGTGAGAAATAGATTCAAGGGATTAGATCCGATAGGTAGAGTGCCTGAAGAACTATGGAAAGAGGTTCATGACACTGTATAGGAGGCATTGATCAAGAGCATTCCCATGAATAAGAAATGCAAAAAGGCAAAATGGTTGTCTGAGGTGACCTTACAAAAAGCTGAGAAAACAAGAGAAGCAAAAGGCAAAGGAGAAAAGGAAAGATATATGCATTTGAATGCAGAGTTCCAAAGAATAGCAATGAGAGATAAGAAAGCTTTCCTCAGTGATCAATGCAAAGAAATAGAGGAAAACAACAGAATGGGAAAGACTAGAGATCTCTTCAAGAAAATTAGAGATACCAAGGGAACATTTCATGCAAAGATGGGCTCAATAAAGGACAGAAATGGTATGGACCTAACAGAAGCAGAAGATATTAAGAAGAGGTGGCAAGAATACACAGAAGAACCTGTCTCTTATACACATCTNATAAGAAAGCTTTCCTCAGTGATCAATGCAAAGAAATACAGGAAAACAATAGAATGGGAAAGACTAGAGATCTCTTCAAGAAAGTTAGAGATACTAAGGGAATATTTCATGCAAAGATGGGCACAATAAAGGACTGAAATGAACCTAAGAGAAGCAGAAGATATTAAGAAGAGGTGGCAAGAATACACAGAAGAACTACGTAAAAAAGATCTTCATGACCCAGATAACCATGATAGTGTGATCACTCACCAAAAGTCAGACATCCTGGAATGCAAGGCCAAGTGGGTCTTAGGCAGCATCACTACCAACAAAGCTAGTGGAGGTGATGGAATTCCAGTTGAGCTATTTCAAATCCTAAAAGATGATGCTGTGAAAGTGCTGCACTCAATATGCCAGCAAATTTGGAAAACTCAGCAGTGGCCACAGGACTGGAAAAGGTCAGTTTTCATTCCAATTCCAAAGAAAGGCAATGCNACTACCAACAAAGCTAGTGGAGGTGATGGAATTCCAGTTGAGCTATTTCAAATCCTAAAAGATGATGCTGTGAAAGTGTGGCACACAATATGTCAGCAAATTTGGAAAATTCAGCAGTGGACACAGGCCTGGAACAGGTCAGTTTTCATTCCAATCCCAAAGAAAGGCAATGCCAAAAAATGTTCAAACTACCACACAATTGCACTCATCTCACATGCTAGCGAAGTCATACTCAAAATTCTCCAAGCCAGGTCTCAACAGTATGTGAACCGTGAACTTCCAGATGTTCAAGCTGGTTTTAGAAAAGGAAGAGGAAGCAGAGATCAAATTGTCAACATCTGTTGGATCATCAAAAAAACAGGAGGGTTCCAGAAAAACATCTGCTTTATTGACTACACCAAAGGATCACAACAAACAGTGGAAAACTCTTAAAGAGATGGGAATACCAGATCACTTGACTTGCATCCTGAGAAATTTGTATGCAGGTCAAGAAGCAGCAGTTAGAACTGGACATGGAACAACAGATTGGTTCCAAATTGGGAAAGGAGTATGTCAAGGCTATATAGTATCAACCTGCTTGTTTAACTTATATGCAGAATACATCACGAGAAATGCTGGGCTCGATGAAGCACAAGCTGGAATCAAGATTGCTGAGGGAAATATCAATAACCTCAGATATGCAGATGACACCACCCTTATGGCAGAAAGTGAAGAAGAACTAAAGAGCCTCTTGATGAAAGTGCAAGAGGAGAGTGCAAAAGCTGGCTTAAAACTCAACATTCAGAAAACGAAGATCATGGCATCTGGTTCTATCACTTCATGGCAAATACATGGAGAAACAATGAAACAGTGAGAGACTAATTTTGGGGGCTCCAAAATCACTGCAGATGGTGTTTGAAGCCCTGAAATTTAAAGATGCTTGCTCCTTGGAAGAAAAGCTTTACCTACTTAGGCAGCATATTAAAAAGCAGAGACATTAATTTGCCAACAAATTTGTCTAGTCAAAGGTATGGTTCTTTCAGTAATCATATATGGATGTGAGAGTTGAATTATAAAGAAAGCTGAGCACCAAAGAATTGATGATTTTTAACTGTGGTGTTGGAGAAGACTCTTGAGAGTCCCTCAGCATATTAAAAAGCAGAGACATTAATTTGCCAACAAATTTGTCTAGTCAAAGGTATGGTTCTTTCAGTAATCATATATGGATGTGAGAGTTGAATTATAAAGAAAGCTGAGCACCAAAGAATTGATGATTTTTAACTGTGGTGTTGGAGAAGACTCTTGAGAGTCCCCTGGACTGCAAGGAGATCAAACCAGTCAATCTTAAATGAAATCAGTCCTGAATATTCACTGAAAGGACTGACACTGAAGCTGAAACTCTAATACTTTGGCCACCTGATTGAAAGAACTGGCTCATTTGAAAAGACCCCAATGCTGGGAAAGATTGAAGGTGGAAGGCGAAGGGGACGACAGAAGATGAGAGGTTGGATGGCATCACTGACTCGATAGATGAGTTTGAGCAAGCTCAGGGAGTTGGTGATGCACAGGGAAGCCTGGTGTGCTGCAGTTCATGGGGTCACAAAGAGTCTGACACAACTGAGTGACTGAACTGAACTGAAGCGAACTATCTGAGCTCACTTCCACCTTTGTCTACACATAAGGATACAATGAGACGCCAACTCTGCAACAACAAGAGAGTCCTCACCATGCTGGCAACCTGAACATAGAACTTTGAGATGTCAAATCTCTGCAACAGCAAGAGGGTCCTCACCATGCTGGCAACATGAACTTGGACTTTCATCTCCTAGAACTGTGAAAAATAAATTTCCATTGTTTATATGCCAC
>SJYX01009335.1:33049-43907 GCA_006410675.1 Oreotragus oreotragus | reverse complement strand
TTTTTTTTTTTTTTTTTTTCCAAATTGGTACTCTTTCCTGCTTAGAGGAATTCCTGTACCGTTTGTTGCAAAGCTGGTCTGGTGCTTTTGTTTATCATTTTGTTCATCTTAGCTTTGTTGGTCTGTAAAGCTTTTGATTTCCCCATCAACTCTGAATGAGAGCTTTGCTGGGTAGATTATTCTTGGTTGTAGTTTCTTCCCTATTGTCACTTTAAATATATCATGCCACTCCCTTCTGCTTGCAGTTTCTACTGAGAATTCGCCCAATAACTTTATGGGCGTTCCTCTTGTATATGATTTGTCCTTTTTCCCTTGCTGTTTTAATATTTTATGTTTGTCTCTGATTTTTGTCAATTTGATTACTGTGTGTCTCAGTGTGTTTTTCCTCAGGTTTATTCTGTTTGGGACTCTCTGTGCTTCCTTGACTTGATTGACTGTTTCCGTCCCCGTGTTATGCAGTTTTTTACTGTAATCTTTTCAATTATTTTCTCAGGCCTTTCTCTTTCTCTTCTTCTAGGACCCCTATGATTTGAATGTTGGCATGTTAAATATTGTCACAGAGGTCTCTGAGACTGTCCTCATTAATTTTATCCTTTTTTATTCTGCTTCTGAACAGTTGTTTTCACCATTCTGTCTTTGAACTCACTTATCCATTCTTCCGCTGTTGTTCCCTTTTAGTGAATTTTATATTTCAGTTATTGTATTTATCTCTGTTTGTCCTTCAGTGCTTTTGCTTAGTTGCTCAGTCGTGTTTGCCTCTTTGCAACCCCATGAACTGTAGTCTGCCAGCTCCTCTGTCCATGGGATTCTCCAGGCAAGGATATTGGAGTGGGTTGCCATGTCCTTCTCCAGGAGATCTTCCCGACCGGCATCAAACCAGGTCCCATCCATTGCAGGCAGATTCTTTACCAGCTGAGCTTTTGTTTAACACTTCTTGCATCTTCTCAAACTTTGCCTCCGTTCTTTCCCCCAGATCCCAGGTCATTTTTACTGTCGTGATCCTGAATCCTTTTTCTAGAAGATTGCCTATCTCCACTCCATTTAGGTTTTTTTGGAGAGGTTCTGTCTTGTTCCTTCATCTGTTTATGATCCTCTCTCTTTTTTGTTTAACTGTCTGCAGTTATGGTTTTTGTTTTAGAGTCTGCAGGATTGTAGTTCTTTTTGTTTCTGCTCTCTGCCCTTTGGTGAATGAGGCTACCTAGGCAGCTGTGCAAGCTTCCTGATGGGAGGGACTGGTGGTAGGTAGAACTGGGTCTTGGTATGGTTATCAGGGGCCATGCTCACTAAAGCTTTCATCTGTTTTTCTGCTGATGGTTGGGGCTGCTGTTTGGCCTGAAGCAACCCTGCCTTGGAACCTACAGGGTTCACATTATTTTGGACAAATCGTATACACTGAAATTGAGTTTGTTTTTGTTTTTTGCATTAATAACGTTATTAAAAAATTAGGTACTACAGAAACAGAACTGGTTTGGAATATAATCTGTTTTAAAATGAATTGCATATGTTCTTCTATGAAAAAACTGGTTTTCTTTTTGACAAATTCCAGTTACTTTAATAGTTTCTATAGAAACATGCATTTAGATCTGCAAACAATAAGCCACAGAATTTGTTCAATAAAATAATTGTTGAAAGCTACATTCATTCGACCTAACTGGTAAATTAACATTTTCTTCTTTATTACAGGAAAACAACCAAAGCTTTAAGTAGCATTTTAAGAACATATGTATCTGAAGATAAAGAATTATTCATTTTCTATTTTGGACACCTGCAAATGAAGTGGATCTAGTAACAATAACTGTAATGACTGTGCCAATTCAATTTATTTTTAATTTTGATGGTTGGGTATTTGGTTTCTCCTAAAATGAGAAAGAGATTTAAACCTTAAAAATTTTCTAATCAGTTTCAGCTTTGTAGGCAGTTTCCTGCATAAATTGGGAAGTAACACTGAAAAGTAAGAATTTGGTTAGTGAAATGGGAAGACTGTGTATTTATAATTTGAATGCTACTTGCAATTTTTTGTTTTTCATCACTTGTAATAATGGAATGGAAATATAAGCTGTAAAGATTCACAAATATAAAGTATTTGCTACAATGTATATATGATACATAATTTCTTGTTGCTTTAAAGTTGCTTTTGTTTCCCACTGATTTCATACTAGCACTTGAAAGGATCTTTACAATCTCCATAGAGGCTTAGAATAATTCAGGATGTTCAATGAACGGTTCTCAATGACAGGAGGTAGAATATTTTAAGAGGTATTTCTTTTCAAATATATGATTGATCTCTAGGTTTGTGATAATAACAACATTGTCTAAGATTCTTTTATTTCCAAAAGAGGAATAATTGAGGCATTTGCAAATAATTGAAGTGCATTAAATTTCAGTTCTGTAATTTCTTATAGCAAGAACATGTACAGATGAAGAATCTGGAGGTTTAAACTTTTAGTTTCTTTTCAAATATATGATTGATCTCTAGGTTTGTGATAATAACAACATTGTCTAAGATTCTTTTATTTCCAAAAGAGGAATAATTGAGGCATTTGCAAATAATTGAAGTGCATTAAATTTCAGTTCTGTAATTTCTTATAGCAAGAACATGTACAGATGAAGAATCTGGAGGTTTAAACTTTTAGCTCCTAGAAATTTTATACAATAAATCTGCAGTTTGTCATTCTGGATATTATTCTTAAAAAAAAAAAAAATTTCTAGCACAGTGTCACAGATACTGAAAATTGCTGATATAAAGGTGAGTGTAAACTCTCCCTGGTTTGAATCTCTCAGATCCCTGAGTCCATTGGCAAGGAATCCAAGGACATCATTTGTCAGAAAGTTTATCTTAAAGTGAATGCTGAACTCCTAAAACCATGACCTTTTTCTTCACTTGTCTTTGGGCTTGTTACCCAGATTCAAACTTTAGTCCAAGGTTTCCCATGTTGGTCTTTATTATACTACTTTTCACTGTTTTGTTCCCCAGAAAAAGATTGCTCTTTAAATGGGAAAAAAAGCCTTCACAGCCATAAATTTATTGGTTTACTTAAAAATGAGTTTAAACCTACGGTCCAGTTTTTTTCACTTGTTTTTGCCCTCTTATTTCTGTTATATCATAGGTTCTAGTATTTATATGTGTATGATACACACACACTGTCACATACATACACAAAAATACATGTAATTTATAGAAGACCTGGGGTCATGGCAACAAAAAAGTAATTTAAAAGATTTACTATATAATTAACTTGGTTTGCTTTATTATTTACCTATTCTTAAAGGCTGTTGACTCTACTTAAAAAACGTGATAGAACCTATTCCAGTTTGGAACCTAAAGGGCCTTTTACTTAGCAGTAAGTAAAGTACTGAGGGCAGAACCCTTTTGAAGTCATACTACCATTCCACTTGGAAACTGCCTAGTATCCAAAGGATTTGATGTATTTTCTGAATCTACTGAAATGGACCGGCCAGAACAATATGTTGATTGGCTATAGTTTGTATTTTCTTAATCATTTATAACCAGCATTTTTTAAGAAGATCTGTATATCAAAAGTCCCCAAGGTTTCAAACTCCTTTATTACTGCATATAATCAAAGTAAGACTGCAGACTGTTTTATTATCTCTTTACCTTTGTACATACATACAGTGTATTTAAATAATCATTGTATATCTCTATTCATATTGTTCTTTGCTTTGTATATAAATTAAAACAGTTGAGCCAGGTGTTGTTTGATAGTGTTTTCACATTTAGAAATGACCAGTCACACACACACACACAATGACTATGTATGTCAGTATTCACTACCTACTTCCAGTAGAAGCTGTGGAAGTTCTTTAATTTTATTTGGCTTGATTGAGGATATATAAAGGTCTTTGTTAGACTTTATATTAGTCTATGTTATATAAACTTTTATATTTGCTTCCCAGAAGACCTGTAGTTTCAAAGGAATTTGGACTAGAGAATAACATGGTAACAAATTTCTATATGCATTGAATTTTCATTAGCAGTATTTATCAGAATAAAGAAATTATATTAAAACTTCATTTATGAGCTTGTACAGCAGAGTATATAAGATACATAGTCTTAGTTGATCTAGTAATGCTGAGATATTAGTCTTTCTAGGGTTGAAACAGTAAAATAGATATTTTTTTTTTGTATTTATTTATTTTTTTACACGAACTCCCAAACATGAACCCCCCTCCAATAGATAGTTTTTTGTCCACTACATATTTTATTATTTCCCTGAAGTTTTATACATATTTTATAATTCTTTGTTCACTTAGGTTAAAATTTTGGTTTTAAAATATTTGAAATTGTTGTTGTTTAGTCACTAAGTTATATCTGGCTCTCTGAGACCTCATGAACCTGCATGCAGTTTCCTCTGTCCACTATCCCCAAGAGTTTGCTCAAAACCATATTCATCGATGTGGTGTTGCTATCTAACCATCTCATCCTCTGTCACCCTCTTCTCCTTTTGCCTCCAATCTTTCACAGCATCAGGGTCTTTTCCAATGAGTCAGCACTTTGCATCAGATGGCCAGAATACTGGAGCTTCAGCAACAGTCCTTCCAATGAATATTCAGGGTTAGTTTCCTTTAGTAGTGACTGGTTTGATCTCCTTGCTGTCCAAGGGACTCTCATGAGTCTTCTTTACTACAGTTCAAAGGCATCAACTTTTCGGTACTCCGCCTTCTTTATTGGAGAAGGCAATGGCACCCCACTCCAGTACTCTTGCCTGGAAAATCCCATGGATGGAGGAGCCTGGTAGGCTGCAGTCCATGGGGCCGCTACAAGTTGGATACGACTGAGCGACTTCACTTTCACTTTTCACTTTCATGCATTGGAAAAGGAAATGGCAACCCACTCCAGTGTTCTTGCCTGGAGAATCCCAGGGACGGGGGAGCCTGTTGGGCTGCCGTCTGTAGGGTCACACAGAGTCGGACAAGACTGAAGCGACTTAGCAGCAGCAGCAGCCTTCTTTATGGACCAACTCTCACATATGTACACACTGCTGCTGCTGCTGCTGCTAAGTCACATCAGTCATGTCCGACTCTGCAACCCCATAGACCACAGCCCACCAGGCTCCTCTGTCCCTGGGATTCTCCAGGCAAGAATACTGGAGTGGGTTGCCATTTCCTTCTCCAATGCAGGAAACTGAAAGTGAATTTGCTCAGTCTTGTCCAACTCTTTGCGACCCCACAGACTGTAGCCTACCAGGCTCCTCCATCCATGGGATTTTCCAGGCAAGAGTACTGGAGTGGGGTGCCATTGCCTTCTCCACATCTGTACATGACCCCTGGAAAAACCACAGCTTTTGACTATACAGATCTTTATTGGCAAGGTGATATCTCCGCTTTTTAACATGCTGTCTAGGTTTGTCATAGCTTTCCTTCCAAGGAGCAGGCGTCTTTTAATTTTGTGGCTGCTGTCACTGTCTGCAGCGAGTTTGGAGCCCAAGGAAAGAAAGCCTGTCACTGCTTCCACGTTTCCTCCTTCTGTTTGCCAAGTGATGGGACCAGCTGCCATCATCTCAGTTTTTTGAATGTTGAGTTTCAAGCCAGCTTTTTCACTCTCTACTTTCACCCTCATCGAGAGGCTCACTTTCTGCCGTTAGAAGAGTATCATCTGCATATCTTAGGTTATTGATTGTTTCTCCTGGCAGTGTTGATTCCAGCTTGTGGTTCATTCAGCCCAGCATTTCACATGCTGTGATCTGCATAGACATTAAATAAGCAGGGTGACAATATGCAGCTTTATCCTCCTTTCCCAGTTTTGAACCAGTGTGTTGTTCCATGTCTGGTTTTAACTGTTGCTTCTTATACTGCATACATGTTTCTCAGGAGACAGGTAATGTGATCTGATTGCTTAAAGAGATGGTAATGTCTTTAAGGATTTTCCATAGTTTGTTGTGATCCACACAGTCTAAGGCTTTCTGCTGGTGGTGGTTTAGTTGTTAAGTCATGTCCAACCCTTGTGACCCAATGGACTATAGCCTGCCAGGCTTCTCTGTCCATGGGATTCTCCAGACAGGAATACTGGAGTGGGTTGCCATTTCCTTCTCCAGGGGAAGTCAAAGGATTTAGTGTAGTCAGTGAAGCAGAAGTAGATATTTTCTGGAACTCCACTGCTTCCTCTGTGATCCAGCAATTGTTGGCAGTTTGATCTCTGGTTCCTCTGCCTCTTTGAAACCCAGCTTATTCATCTGGAAGTTCTAGGCTCACATACTGTTGAGGCCTAGCTTAAGGGATTTGGAGCATAGCCTTGCTAGCATGTGAAATAAGTACAATTGTATGGTACTTTGAGCATTCTTTGGCATTGCTCTTCTTTTGGATTGGAATGAAAATTGACCTTTTCCAGTCCTGTGGCTGCTGCTGAGTTTATTACTTAAATGCAAATGTCTGTTCTTCATAAGAAAATTTAGACCTCTGGATCATGTGCCAAAAATTTTGAACCACATTTTCCTAAAGCTGCCCTCTTTTCTTGATATGTTTAACTTACATGCATGGAATGATGATACTAATGTATGGTATAATGGTATTGCATTACTAAATGATACCATGTCACAAAACTGTTCACTTGCAAAAAAAGTTTATAACTTGACAGATGGATAAAGAGTCTATCAATTATAGTGAAGGCTGGTATATGCTCATGTATTAATACTAACTTTTCTAAGCATAAACAGCAGAAAGATATTTTCTCACAGTTTTAGAGACTCAAAGTCCAAAATAGGGTGCTAGCAGAGTTGGCTTCTCTTGAGACCTTCCCCGTTGGCTCGCTGTTGGCCACCTTCTTGCTGTGTCCTTGTGGCCTTTTCTCTGTGCACCCACCTTCCTGCTGTCTGTCTCTCTGTGTTTATAAGGATTTCAGCCGTATTGGGTCATATGTTAGCTTTTTAAGTAACATAAAGTGAAGAGTTACAGCATCATGAGTTGGGAATGGTGTAGGTATTACTGAAGAATAAATTCCACTCACAGAAAATCAGATAATTAAAAATCACAAAACACTGATTTAACCTTTATAATTTATGACATCAACAAAAGCTCTTATGAAGTAATATTCTACAAGTTACCACTTTAAATATTTTTCCAATTTTGTTCCTCTATGTATATTTTTCATATATTTCATATATATGCATACTTTTTCATATATTAGAGTTTTGTGATTAAAGGGTTTTAGTTTACAATGTGGGGAAGGCAATGGCACCCCACCCCAGTACTCTTGCCTGGAAAATCCAATGGACAGAGTAGCCTGGTGGGCTGCAGTCCATGGGGTCGCTAACAGTCAGACAGACTGAGCGACTTCACTTTCACTTTTCTCTTTCATGCATTGGAGAGGGAAATGGCAACCCACTCCAGTATTCTTGCCTGGAGAATCCCAGGGATGGGGGAGCCTGGTGGGCTGCCATCTATGGGGTCACACAGAGTAGGACATGACTGAAGTGACTTAGCAGCAGCAGCAGCTTACAATGTAGCAATGTAACAGCAAATACTGAGAGTAATAGTGAACTTTGAAAATTGAGCTAAAAGACACATTAAAGATAAAATTATAGGAGACATTTAAGAAGAGTAAATATATTTAAACGAAAGTAGAGAGTAGACTGGGGCTTCCCTGGTAGCTCAACTGGTAAAGAATCCCCCTGCAAGGCAGGAGCCCCCGGTTCGATTCCTGGGTCAAGAGGATTCCCTGGAGAAGGGATAGGCTACCCACTTCACTATTCTTAGGCTTCCCTGGTGGCTCAGATGGTAAAGAGTCCGCCTGCAATGCGGGAGAACTGAGTTCAGTACCTGGGTTGGGAAGATTCCGTGGAGGAGGGCATGGCAACTCACTCCAGTATTCTTGCCTGGAAAACTCCATAGACAGACAAGCTTGCTGGACTAGAGTCCATAGGGTTGCGCAGAGTCGGACATGGCAAGTGACTGCAGCCATGAAATTAGAAGACGCTTACTCCGTGGAAGAAAAGTTATGACCAACCTAGATAGCATATTCAAAAGCAGAGAGATTACTTTGCCGACTAAGGTCCATCTAGTCAAGGGTATGGTTTTTCCAGTAGTCATGTATGGATGTGAGAGTTGGATTGTGAAGGAAGCTGAGCACCGAAGGATTGATGCTTTTGAACTGTGGTGTTGGAGAAGACTCTTGAGAGTCCCTTGGACTGCAAGGAGATCCAACCAGTCCATTCTGAAGGAGATCAGCCCTGGGATTTCTTTGGAGGGAATGATGCTAAAGCTGAAACTCTAGTACTTTGGCCACCTCTTGCAAAAAGTTGACTCATTGGAAAAGACTCTGATGCTGGGAGGGATTGGGGGCAGGAGAAGGGGACGACAGAGGATGAGATGGCTGGATGGCATCACTGACTCGATGTGCGTGAGTCTGAATGAACTCCGGGAGTTGGTGATGGACAGGGAGGCCTGGCGTGCTGCGATTCATGGGGTTGCAAAGAGTCAGACACGACTGAGGGACTGAACTGAACTGAAACAGCAGCCGAGTAGACTAATACATACAGAGAATTTCCCTGATTCACATTTTAGATGAAAACTTGTTTTTCACTTGGAACCATAAAGAAAATCTTAATTGTTCAGGATGCAACATAAAGCTGAAAAGAGAAAAAAAAGTTTTTTAAATGAAAATAAAGCAGGGCTAAGTAATGATTGTCAGAGTATTTTCTCTCGTCTTTATTCTGTGTAATTACTTACCTCAAGTTACTTATTCCTGACTTGACTGAATTTTCCTATGGAATTGTTAGTTGTACCATATCTTTTGGCACTTGGTTGCAGTCTAAGTTTTTGTTATATGAATAGAACTTTGTCTTGACTGAGAGGGGTGTCCCTGGTGGCTCAGAACGTAAAGAATCTACGTGCAGTGTGGGAGACTTGGGTTTGATCCCTGGTTGGGGAAGATCTCCTGGAGAAGGAAATGGCAACCCACTCCAGTATTCTTGCCTGGAGAATTCCAGGGACAGAGCAGCCTGACAGGCTACAGTCCATGGGATCGCAAAGAGCTGGCCATGACTGAACAACTAACACTTTCGCTTTAACTTTGTCTTAGCAGTGATGTTTTAAATGCTCTGAGCAAAAAATCATGTCGTTATTGTTTTAATTTACTCAGTTCAGAAAAGTTGGGTATAAGCAAGTGGATGTTCTTTAAATAGTACTTTTTAGTAACATTGTAAAATGCAAAATATGTTCCCCAGTAAATATAAGTATCCCAAAGACAAACCTATGGCAAAGAAATAAGTTCGGTGGAATGAGGTGAGAAACAGACAAATGGAAAGTGTTAAAATTTGTCTTCAAAGCTGTTTAAATAATATCCTGACTGTTAATGACTGATCTTACTTTCTTACATATTAGTTTTTCCCATAGCCATAGTGCTTTCTCTTCTGCCGAGGGATATTCTGCTCCACCAACCAATCCTCATACACTTGTCTAGGTGTTTAATGATGGTTCATCAGCCTAGGCTCCATATTCCAGTATGCCTCATTTAAGTTATTTTTAATATTTGTGAATCCATAGGAATTCATAGGAATATATTTTGGTTTATATTTTAGTATCTAGGTGCAGACTGTTTTAGTTGCTTTCTTAACATTTAGGTACACCACTTAG
The DNA here is from genome assembly GCA_006410675.1 of Oreotragus oreotragus. Taxonomy (NCBI): domain Eukaryota; kingdom Metazoa; phylum Chordata; class Mammalia; order Artiodactyla; family Bovidae; genus Oreotragus; species Oreotragus oreotragus. The sequence goes on along the minus strand of SJYX01009335.1, from coordinate 34,319 downwards.
AAATCTTAATTAAATACAATCTTATTAGGAATCTTTATTTGTGAATTAAATTAGTTACTAGAAGCTCACTCATTCTGTGTTTCTAACTGATAGCTTTTCTTTCAGATTTTAATTTTAGGTCAAACTATATGCAGCTAAAACATTTTTAATTGTTTTTATTTTATAACCACATAATAAACATAATGCACAAAGCTCTTAAAAATATAAGAAGTCATATGGACATTCAGACCATAAGTAGTATTTATAAGCTAATTTCAGCTTTGCGTCCAGAGAGATGTATCTGCTGTTTGTTCCTGAAAGGAGTCAGCTGTTAATAATGATGAAACTCAGTTTTGAGTAGGATGCTCCAAAAGAGATTTAAAATGTTGTTTGAAATAGGTTTTAAAAATTGTGTTAGAATCAGGGCTACCTTTTTCTTCTATCAAATTCTGGTGATCAGTGTAGAAATTAAGTATGTGAATTGAATGCAATATAGGATAGCAGGTAAAAGGCATTAAATTGTATTGAATTTGAGCTCCAAGTACAAGAACTCAGTTTTACTTGCACTCAGTTTTTCTTTTAAGTTAGGAAATGCTCTGAGAGAGAGAGAGTAATATAATGCATCTGTCAGTACATTAATAGTGCATAGCAAGTTAATCTAAGGTAATGAAGTAAAGTTAGGCCATAGAAATCTATCAGATTGCTATAAATGTGCTATTCTTAATATGATATTTATCTTGCTAACTCATTACCCTACCTGTCTGTGTTCTTTTTCTACTGTATATTTGTTCAAGTGTTTTCTGTCCTGGAAAGACTCAAGACATCAATAAGAACAAGCTTCTTTCTTTCTTTCTACACTATTGTACTGGTGGTTTCAAGATTGGGAGAGTTGAAGTCCAAGCTGCCAAGGTTGTGGCAGAGAACCAAGAGAAAGATGAGGGATCTCTAAGAAAGAGAGAAGGGGGCACAGTATCTTCCAGAGAAAATGTATCAGTTTGGATGAGAAAGAATGGGAGTTAGAAGTAGGAAACAAGGGAAATTAGCTTAGGACATTCTGTTCACAGAGTTCCCAAGTTGGAGTAAAAGCAGTCTCAAGAGAGAGAACTAAACACGTGGTGAGTCAGAGAGGGAAGACCAGGACTCCAGCAGACCTGGGGGACCGACGGCCTGGGCCTAACACACAGACAGTTGTGTGTTATAGACACTTACCTATATCCTTACCTGACGCACAAGCACAGTCACATGCTTGTGCAGCCATCACAGGTGTCTTTTCATTGTGTGCCAGGTTGAC
>SJYX01009334.1:45421-64955 GCA_006410675.1 Oreotragus oreotragus | reverse complement strand
AGTAAGGTACCAAACTGAGACTGGATGATAGTACCGAGGATACCCAGAGGCATTTTATGAAAGAATGAGATGATCACAACTATCACTCCTCTAATACTAAATTTTTGGAAGATTTATTTTTTTTTAACTGCTCCAGACTCCTGCCTTGTCCTTGACTCAAGACCATCAACAGAAAGTGTATTCCATTTTAATTCATTTCATTATAATTGTAATCTTCCTTTATGCTATTATGTTTTTCTTTACTTTATTACTGTTGTGTTTAGTATTTTTGATTTTAAAAACACTTTATTGGGACAAAATTAACATATAACAATAATACATATTTTAAATGTACAATTTTATAAGTTGTATCAATTTTGACATGTATATTCACATATAAAATGATCACTACAATCAAGATAAATACACCTATCACCTTGCAAAATTTCCTCAGGCCCCTTTGTAAATCCTTCATTCCCTCCTTTCCAGACCTGTCCCCCAGTAAACCACTGACCTACTTCTTGTAACTATAGATTACTTTGTATTTTCTAGACTTGTATATAAATAGAATCATATCACATGTACCTTTTTGTCTGACTTTTTTAAAATTCAGCATTATTTTTAGATTCATTCACACTCTTGTGTATATCAGCAGTTCATTCCTTCTTATTGCTAAGTAGTACACCATTGTAAGGACATACTATAATTTATCCTTTCACCTCTTGATGAAAATTTGGGTTTCCAGTTATTGACTATTTCAAATCTGTTTTGAATATTCATATACAAATCTCTTTACTGGACATATGTTTTCATTTCTCTTGCATATAATACCTAGTAGTAGAATGACTAGATGGTATAGTATATGTATATTTGTCTTTTCTTCAAAGTGGTTTTGCCATTTTAGGTTTTTACCAGCCATGTATGAGTATTCCAGTTCTTCCACATCTTTGCCAATATTTGACATGGTCAATATTTATAATTTTAGATATTCTATTGATACTAGGTATGTAGTGATATCTCATTGTGGTTTTGACTTACCTTTCTCAATGATTAATGATACTAAGCACCTTCTCAGGCTTCTGATATTTCCTCACACACACTGATGCAGTGCTGATCAATATCTGCCAAATAATTGGTTGGCCAAAACATTCATTCAGGATTTTCCATAACACCATAAGAAAGATGTTACAGAAAACATAAGAAAGATATTACGGAAAATCCTAAACAAAATTTTTGGTGTGCCCAATACTTGAGGTGCACCTTTGCAAATCTATACATTTTTCTCTCTGTGTAAAACTTTCTTCCACAGAACTCAATTTAGCAAGTTCTAGTACAAGATTCTCAGTTTCCTCTACTCAGCTCAAGGAGTGTACTGGACTCCTGAGATTCCCTTCCTCTATAATCTGGAAATCCTGACAGCAATAAACTGAGATTATTTTACTCTTCATTTTCTTTCTTTCCTATTTCTCTGAGATTATTATTCTTTGTTACCTGGTTCCAATATTGTTAAAATCATTGTTTTATATTTTTTCAAGCTTAAAAATATATCAGAAGAGAGAGCAAATCTGTTACATTTGACTGCAAGTTAGTCAGGAACTGAATTCCCTTTCATGCTCTTATGGACTACTTTTATAAATCTGTTAGACCCTATATCACAACCAGACTTGCATTATTGTGTGTTTTTGTATGTTTTCATTATGAGCACTGGAGTCACATAAAGGTATAATACCAGGCAATCTATCACCTATGTGAGCTTAAGTAAGTAACTTTGCTTCTTTGAATTTCTTATTTTTAATTACAAAATTAAGATAATCATATTTTATATAATATGTAAATCATATTATTAAGATAATCACTCTTATGATAGAGTAAACTTTAAATTGCCTAATGCATATATATGTTTTACATAATAACTGGAACATAGTTAATAATTAATTATAATGTATTTTAATACATGACCAACAGCATATGTCTCAGATACTACTAATGGTATGCTGGCATATCTCAGAATGAGGACTGGAGGAAGATAGACAAATGAACATATGAAATCAATATAGGACAGTTAGATTCATTCATCTCTTGGTTAGAAATTATTTTCTGAATGGGCCAGCCTCTTTCTTTAAGTAGTGCTTGAGCAAGTACTATCTAAGTTTGTCTCTGATACTTTCCTTTATTTCTTCTGACCAGTCTCCATCCTCTGCTCCTTTCAATTACTATATCTGTTTTATATTATTAATACAATATTATTATAGGCAATTCTTACAGATTTATAACTTTTACATGTAAATTTCTATGTGCATGTTCTTATCTATGACAAGTTAATATTAACATTTCATTCCCAGAGCTTATTTTTCTAGATATTGACAGAAATTATATACAATTTATATGCAATTATAAAATACAGAAATAGACATAGATTCCTAAAAGACACTGACATCAGATATCTAGCCACTCTTTTATTACTAAGAATAGTAGGAACATAACTTTCAATGACATTTTCTGTTGGGGTTACTTTACCATAAATTTTTAGTCATTGCTGCAAAAGGCAAATTTTTAAACTTAATTTTAAGCTTAGGGTAGCAATATGGTGTAAATAAATTTTATTTTTTGTTTTATTAAGTTAACCAGGTGTGTGTGTGTGTGTGTGTGTGTGCACATGCGCTCAGTCATGTCTGACTTTTTGTAACCCCCTGGACAGTAGCCCACCAGGCTTTTCTGTACACGGACTTTTGCAGGTAAGAACATTGGAGTGGCTTGCCATTTTCTACTTCAGGAGATCTTCCCGATCCAGGGATCAAACCCACATCTTTTGTCTACTGCATTGGTAGGCAGATTCTTTACCAGTAGCTCCACCTGGGGAGCCATTATTAAATACACCAATACACAGCACCACTGATTCTTCTGTGGCTATCCCCATGCAAATACATGTTGAAGGGTATTAGGTATACATACATAGATATGCAATAGAAGATATATAAATATACAGATACCTATAACTATGTACTTTTTAAGAAAATATTACACCTAGGAGTGATAAATAATATACTTATAAATTAAATGAGAATAATAGAAAATGGTGTATCTACAATAGTAGTTCTCTAAAGATCTAGATCCCTTTAATATTTCAACAACTAAGGGAATCATCATGTTTCCCTTCAAGGGAAACATCATGTCACTTATTCTATTGAATTTGTATATTTTCTGAGAAATTAAATAGATAACTGAGGTTACTGCTCTATAGCAGGTGATATTTGTATATGTGTTTTAGTGTGTTCAACCAGAGAAGCAGAACCAATAGGAGGTGAGTAAGAGTTTTTATTGCTACAAATTATCTACACACAATCATGGGGTGGCTAGGTAATCCCAACATCTATCAGACAGGCTATCAAGAAGAGTAAGCTGAAACTCACAGCACAGGCTGAAGAAACTATCCACAGGTGGAATTTCTTCTCTCAGGTAAGCTTCAACTCTATTTTTAAGATCGCTTCAGCTGATTGATTCAAAACCACCCAGATTATTTGGGATACCTCCCTTATTTAAAGTCAACTGATTATGAGCTATAATTACATATACTTTCACAGCCAACATTTAGATTTCTATCTGACTGCATAACTTAAGATTGTAGCACAGTTGAGTTGACACATTCAAAAGACCATCATAATGCTCCAGTGTCCTGATACGAGACTTGGGACAAAAAAGCAGAGGGTTTGCCAATCCTGTATGTTTCTGAGCTCAGACATCCATAGATAATTCCAATCCTAAGGTGCTATAAGTGTCCAAGTTCTGAAGAGTTGCTTTCATCAGCCACTGTTATTAAACAAAGAGGAAATTATGGTCTAATTGCTAAAAGGTTAAAGGTTATTCTTAACCTCCCCCCCTTTTTTCCTAAGAACAAAGCAAGGGCAGAAGTGTGGCTTCTTCTAATGCAATGCTATTATTCAAAGATGCCTCTCCAGTAATTTATTCATTAACTGTGGAGGAAAATAATTTCAGAGTCCTTATAGTGTACCACATGCATCAAAGAACAGTTCACCCCAGGGCTACCAATTATGACAGGCAACTGTCTGCTAGTAATTGGGAAAATCATAGAAGATCCATAAGACAATGAACTGTGAATGTTCCATATAGTGATCATGCCGATTACTACTATAGGAACAGAGAAAGATGAAAGATGCATCATGGGGATATACAGAAGGAAAGAGCAACTACAGAGAACCCTTTGCCCCAGTGTGAGTATATAAATACATTGGGAGGAAATAGTATCATTGCCCTGGAACTTGGGATATGACTTCAACTGAAAAAAAAAAAAAAACACAAAAAACTCAGTTCTTGAGTATCAGTGATGTGGATTGGGAGCATGGGTAAATCATTCTAGTTATCTTTGTTTTTCTTGTTTTACTTATTTTATTTATTTATTTATTTATTTTTTACAAAAGCCCTTCACTTATTAAATCAAAACAGTTCAGTGAAACAACATACCACTAATCCTTGACCTGACTTTCTATTTCTGGAGTCTTTCAATACATAGGGTATACCTAACTATGTCTCAGAGTGTTTCTGAAAGAATATTCTAAATTTGTATACACGTGTGCCTGTGTAGTTTCCTGGAAAGAAAACTACCACTTTCTTTATTTTTTCCTGAATATTGTATTAAACTAAAATTATTAAGACACATTCAGATCCTATAAGATGATGCTGTGAAAATGCTGCACTCAATAGGTCAGGAAATTTGAAAAATTCAGCAGTGGCCACAGGACTGGAAAAGGTCAGTTTTCATTCCAATCCCAAAGAAAGGCAATGCCAAGAATATTCAAGCTATTGCCCAACTGTACTCATTCACATGCTAGCAAAGTAATGCTCAAAATTTTGCAAGTCAGGCTTGAACAGTACATGAAGCAAGAGCTTCAATATATTCAAGCTGGATTTATAAAAGGCAGAGGAACCAGACATCAAATTGCCAACATCCACTGGATCACAGAAAAAGCAAAAGAATTCAAGAAAAAAAAAAACACATCTATTTCTGCTTCACTGATTATGCCAAAGCTTTTGACTGTATGGATCACAACAAACTGTAGAATTCTTAAAGAGATGGGAATACCAGACCATCTTACCTGCCTCCTGAGGAACCTGCATGCATATCAAGAAGTGACAGAACCAGACATGGAACAATGACCTGTTCCAAACTGGGACAGAAGTATGTCAAGGCTGTATATCGTCACCTTGCTTATTTAACTTCTGTGCAGAGTACATCATGCATAATGCCAGACTGTATGAAGCACAAGCTGGAATCAAGATTGCTGGTAGAAATAACAATAAACTCAGATATCCTGATGACACCACCCTTATGGCAGAAAGCAAAGATTAACTAAAGAGCCTCTTGATGAAGATGAAAGAGGAGAGTGAAAAAGTTGGCTTAAAACTCAACATTCAAAAAATGAAGATCACAGCATCCAGTCCCATCAATTCATAGCAAACAGATGAGGAAATAGTGACAGACTTTATTTTGGGGGGCTCCAAAGCCACTGCAGATGGTGACTGCAGCCATGAAATTAAAAGACAGTACTCACAGCTTGGCAGTTGTGACTGTAATCTAAATACTTAAGTTCAAAATCCTTGTGGCCTAGGGTGTGATTTCATCATTCCTAACTTTGACTTTCAGGCTTAAAAAAATTGGAATGAAAACACTTTCTTGAAAGGGCTACTGTGAATAATAAATAATAATATAAAAACTAATGCAGTCAATTAGAAAATGTTTTATATAAACACTTTTGGGCTTCCCCGGTGGCTCAACTGGGAAAGAACCTGCTTGCTAATGCAAAAGATGCAAGAGTCTGGAGTTTGACCCCATGGTCAGGCACTCCAGTATTCTTGCCTGGAGGGTCCCATGGACAGAGGAACCTGTCAGGCTACAACCCATGGGATCACAAAGAGATGGACACCAGTGAGGGTGCAAACATGCATGCATTATATAAACACTTTATTGGTATCTTTTTGATGCTGCTGCTGCTGCTGCTGCTGCTGCCGCTGCTGCTAAGTTGCTTCAGTCGTGTCCGACTCTGTGCGACCCCATAGACGGCAGCCCACCAGGCTCCCCCTTCCCTGGGATTCTCCTGGCAGGAACACTAGAGTGCTAAGGGAGTATAACTCTTGTTTTCTCCTTAGTTCTTTCTAACAGCCTGGAAAGATTACTCAGACTGATACAAATGTTCTACTTTGAAACAGTGATGTACTTCAATTTTAGCAAATGTTACTTATACTTTGGGTGTTTCTTTATATGTAGGTGTTTTTTTAACCCTTGGTAGATTTTAGCTTCTGAAATATCATATACATTTTTAAAGTTTTTAATCTGTCCCTATAATTTTAACTTCTCACTGATGAGAATTTTCCTTTTATTATAAATCTGCCTTCATGAACATGCATGCAAGTTTATAAAAACAAACCAAAAAAAGTGCTAAAAAAGAGTATGATTTAGATCTACAGTTGTGCTTTCTGCAGGGCCTGGACCATGTATAACATCTCCATAGGCACAACATATCTGACCACTAATGAGCAATGGACACATTTGCTGGATGAACAAATTAGTGCAAGACACTACCTTCAAAATATGTTTGTAATATAAATTGCCTTTAATAATTTACTTCTCTATATAATTTCTGTATCCAATTTTAGTTTCCAAAGAAGTATATAAACAAGCAAGTAAAAAAAAAAAAAAAACCAAGTGAATTACTTTCTTGAAAAAAGTTTAAGAGACTTAGTATTAGTATATGAGTTGGAAATTTTTACTTGGCCATAGTACTGGATGGCATCTGTGCCAGGTGTGATTGGCTTACTTTCTAAAGAAACTTTTAGGGTCTTTTTTAAAATTTCAATTATGACATGGATTTTACAAAATAAGCCCTACCTTGATGTTATAATTTACAAAAGTAAAACTAAAACAAGGACAGAAAGAAATAGCTCTTCTCTCCAGTCCCAGTCTCTCAGCAAGGACTCCAGGCAATTTACCAAAGAAGCAAAGCATCTGGGATTTATCCTGGCAAATACACTGATTCTTAGCATGGAAGAACGATTTGGATGAATACTTGACAGAGATATCAGAATTCTTTTCAGCTTTGGCCAAACTTGTTATAAATACCTTGAGAGAGGGAGCTGTAAGAAACTGAGAAAGTGAGCCCATTCCCTGGTGGCTCAGAGGGTAAAGAGTCTGCTATCTGAATACAGGAGACCCGGGTTTGATCCCTGGTTTGGGAAGATCACCTGGAAAAGTGAATGGCTATCCACACCAGTATTTTTGCCTGGAGAATTCCATGGACAGAGAAGTCTGGCAGGTCACAGACCATGGGGTTGCAAAGAATTGGACATGACTGAGTGATTAACACTTTCACTTTGCTAATACACAGTAGGGAGCAAAACCTTTAACACAAGTGGGTCAAAGCTGTCACCGCTCTTTAGCAGAAGCAGCATGTACTGTTATGTGCATAACCCAAGGAAAGTTTGTGCTGATGATCTAGCAATAGTCAAGTCATCGTCTAGTGGCCAGGTAAAGGCTGAGATACATAACAAGTGAAAGTGAAGTAAAATCTCTCAGTCATGTTTGACTCTTTGCAACGCCATGGACTATGCAGTCCATGGAATTCTCCAGGCCAGAATACTGGAGTGAGTAGCCTTTCCCTTCTCCAGGGGCTCTTTGCAACCCAGGGATCAAACCCAGGTCTGCCATATTGCAGGCAGATTCTTTACCAGCTAAGCCACAAGGGAATCCCTAAGAATACTGGAGTGGGTAGCTTATCCCTTTTCCAGTGGATCTTCCCAACACAGGAATTGAACCAGGGTCTCCTGCATTGCAGGTGGATTCTTTACCAACTGAGCTATGGGGGAAGCTGAAATACAAAACAGACAAGCCACCAGGAAATAGAGCAAAGATAACCAAATGAAAACAGGTGTGGGGAATAGGTATGTGAAAATAAATTTATGAAATTACAAACACAGAGTTTCAGTATGAAGTTTACTAAGTTCAAATCATCAATTACTAGCTAGGTAGAAAAGGGTAAGATCTTAACTACACTGTACTTCACATTTCTTATGTATAAATTAGGATAATAACAATGCCTATAGCACAGTTTTGCTGTGAGTACTACATAAGTTCTCAGGTGGTTCTAGTAGTAAAGAACTCACTTGCCAATGCAGGGGACATAAGAGAGGTGAGCTTCATTCCTGGGTCAGGTAGATGCCCTGGACGAGGGCATGGCAGCCCACTCCAGTATTCTTGCCTGGAGAATCCCATGGACAGAGGGGCCTGGTGGGCTACAGTCCATGGAGTCGCAAAGAGTAGGACACGACTGAAGGGACTCAGCATGCACTACATAAGTTCATTTAAAGTGTCTGCATGTAATAGATATACAGTTAATATTACCTTTACTAATATTATTGTCACAACATAAAACAAACCAAATCTACCACTATAGGGCTTGGGTGAGTAAAAACAGCAAAATAATTGATTGTAATAATAAGCAGTCATTGAAATTATACATATAATACAAAATAGTAAAACATCTATTCATTCATTTACCAATTCATCTCTTCTCTCATTTTTTATATCAAAATATCTGTTATATATAAAATTCTGTTTAAAAATCTCTTTCATAGCTTTCTTAAATAAAGGAAACCTGCATGCAACAATCATGCATGAATAGGGCATGAATAGGCATGGAATAAAAGTAAAACAGAGACACTTCTCTGTATGGAAGGATGACAGATATTTGAGAGTTGTTACCTGAATCTGAGTAGCATGAAACAGAGGCTTGAGAAGCTAGAAGTATGAGGAGTGATGTTCTAGAGAAAAAGGTCCAGGAATGTAAGAGTGAGCTGAAACTAAAAGAACATGGAAAATAAGAAATTCCCCCAGGAGCGGATATGATTGATAAGAATTTAGACAGTAAAAGTCAGTTGTCTAATATTCAGTTTCATTTCTTGATTTGTGATTTTCGCAGAGTACATAGTTATAACTTTCACTCCTGCCTCTAATCAACATGCCTTGTTTTAGTGTTGCTTAGGGTAATTGAGAGAGAGAGGAATATGTTCCGTGTTTGAATCAATGTGGCACAGAGGGGAGAATGTGATTATGGAGAAAATATAAAGAGCTTCAGATTTCAGCAGTGTTGGAAAACTGGAGTCAAACCACTCATACCAGATAATCTGCATTATGTTTGAAAAGCTACTAGAATTACTACTGAGTAGTGAAACTAAGCCATTTTATTAATAATTAAGGGATATAATATTTTCATACAGCTGGAAGACTTGAGGACTTTCATAAGTATCCACTGAAGTGAGTTTGGTGGACATTTTTGTATGTTTTTATGTGAAGGTGAGCATAGAGAGAAAACGTTCTTAACTTTGCAGGTAGGATGGTGAGTCTCAGGGAAAATGTCCAAAGACATGGTGATACTTGAAACATTTTGGTAGATAGGCAGGAATTATACTGGGGAAAAGTAATGTAAATAACATAAGCAAAGACTCAGAAACATGAGAAAGCATAAAGGATATTTTTAGGTTATGCTTTCTATAAACAGATTATTATAATACATGATACTGTTTGTCTTATAAGAAAATTAGAAATATATGTATAATATTATTAGAACTTTATCAATATAAATTACATATAGAAAAATATTTGGAAAAATGTTCCTGGGCACATTAGATTATATTATTTCTAAATTATTGCCATACCAAATTGAAGTGAGTTTCTTTTACACTATGCATAAGTTAAAGAGCCTCCAGATGATTCCATCTCCTAATCTTGAGTCTTCCAGCTGATAAAACCAGATATTAAGGAACAGAAAAAATCCATCCTCCCAGTAAACTATCACAATGCCTGACCTGTAACACTCATGCAAGATAATACATAGCATGATTGTTTTAAGCCATTAAGTTCTGTGGTAATTTGTCAGGTAACCAGAGTAACCAGAAAAACATATTCAAACATTTAGGATTAAGACTAATCAAGAAATCCACATGCATGGATATTTAGTTTACAAATATGGTACAACCAGTCACCATATTTGCAAACTATATATCACAGTTATTATATTTATATTAAAGTTCACAATAGTCACATCTATTGGGATTATAATGGGGCTTCCCTCATAGCTCAGTCAGTCAAGAACCTGCCTGCAATGCAGGAGACCTGGGTTCGATTCCTGGGTTGGGAATGGACTCACAAGAGGTGGACATGAATTAGAGACCAAACCACCACCAAGAGATTATAATACACTACACAAACCCTAAATCTGAAGCCTGACTACTTGGGTATCGAATCTAGCTTGCCATACACTAGCTGTATGACTTCAGAAGAATTAAGTAACCTAACCATCAGATGTTTGTTTTTTCTTCTATACAATGGGGATAATAATAGTGTTGGCCTCAAAGGATTGTGACAAAGATAAAGAAGAAACATTTAAAGTCCCCACAAGTTGACTGGAGCACAGTAAGCACTTATTAACTTACTGGATGTTAGCTGCTATTATTATGTTATTCTTTGATTTGTTCAGCAATACTGTAAAATTAAGTGTGAATATTTTTACAACTTTACAGGTAAACTGAAACTCAGTGAGATTGAAAGTTTTGCCCAGGGACATGCAACTAAGAGGTAGCAAAGCTAGATGTCAAATTTGAGTTTTATGATACCAAATCCTATTTTTAAATGCATACTCTTGATTCTCACAATTCAGTTCAGTTCGGTTCGGGGCAGTCACACAGTCCTGTCCAACTCTTTGCGACCCCATGAATCGCAGCACGCCAGGCCTCCCTGTTCATCACCATCTCTTGGAGTTCACTCAGACTCACGTCCATAGATTCCGTGATGCCATCCAGCCATCTCATCCTCAGTCATCCCCTTCTCCTCCTGCCCCCCAGTCCCTCCCAGCATCAGAGTCTTTTCCAATGAGTCAATTTTCACATGAGGTGGCCAAAGTACTGGAGTTTCAGCTTAGCATCATCCCTTCCAAAGAAATCCCAGGGTTGATCTCCTTCAGAATGGACTGGCTGGATCTCCTTGCAGTCCAAGGGACTCTCAAGAGTCTTCTCCAACACCACAGTTCAAAAGCATCAATTCTTTGGCACTCAGCCTTCTTCACAGTCCAACTTTCACATCCATACATGACCACAGGAAAAACCATAGCCTTGACTAGACGGACCTTAGTTGGCAAAGTAGTCTCTGCTTTTTAATATACTATTTAGGTTGGTCATAACTTTTCTTCCAAGGAGTAAGCGTCTTCTAATTTCATGGCTGCAGTCACCATCTGCAGTGATTTTGGAGCCCAAAAAAATAAAGTCTGACACTGTTTCCACTGTTTCCCCATCTATTTCCCATGAAGTGATGGGACCAGATGCCATGATCTTCGTTTTCTGAATGTTGAGCTTTAAGCCAACTTTTTCACTCTCCTCTTTCACTTTTATCAAGAGGCTTTTTAGCTCCTCACTTTCTGCCATAAGGGTGGTGTCATTTGCATATCTGAGGTTATTGATATTTCTCTGGCAATCTTGATTCCAGCTTGTGTTTCTTCCAGTCCAGCGTTTCTCATGATGTACCTCTGCATATAAGTTAAATAAGCAGGGAGACAATATACAGCCTTGACGTACTCCTTTTCCTATTTGGAACCAGTCTGTTGTTCCATGTCCAGTTCTAACTGTTGCTTCCTGACCTGCATACAGATTTCTCAAGAGGCAGGTTAGGTGGTCTGGTATTCCCATCTCTTTCAGAATTTTCCACAGTTTATTGTGATCCACACAGTCAAAGGCTTTGGCATAGTCAATAAAGCAGAAATAGATGTTTTTCTGGAACTCTCTTGCTTTTTCCATGATCCAGCGGATGTTGGCAATTTGATCTCTGGTTCCTCTGCCTGTTCTAAAACCAGCTTGAACATCAGGGAGTTCACGGTTCACATATTGCTGAAGCCTGGCTTGGAGAATTTTGAGCATTACTTTACTAGCGTGTGAGATGAGTGCAATTGTGCGGTAGTTTGAGCATTCTTTGGCATTGCCTTTCTTTGGAATTGGAATGAAAACTGACCTTTTCCAGTCCTGTGGCCACTGCTGAGTTTTCCAAATTTGCTGGCATATTGAGTGCAGCACTTTCACAGCATCATCTTCCAGGATTTGAAACAGCTCAACTGGAATTCCATCACCTCCACTAGCTTTGTTCTTAGTGATGCTTTCTAAGGCCCACTTGACTTCACATTCCAAGATGTCTGGCTCTAGATTAGTGATCACATCCTCATGATTATCTGGGTCGTGAAGATCTTTTCTGTACAGTTCTTCTGTGTATTCTTGCCACCTCTTCTTAATATCTTCTGCTTCTGTTAGGTCCATACCATTTCTATCCTTTATCGAGCCCATCTTTGCATGAAATGTTCCCTTGGTATCTCCAATTCTCTTGAAGAGATCTCTAGTCTTTCCCATTCTGTTGTTTTCCTCTATCTCTTTGCATTGATTGCTGAAGAAGGCTTTCTTATCTCTTCTTGCTATTCTTTGGAACTCTGCATTCAGATGCTTATATCTTTTCTTTTCTCCTTTGCTTTTCGCCTCTCTTCTTTTCAGTGCTATTTGTAAGGCTTCTCCAGACAGCCATTTTGCTTTTTTGCATTTCTTTTCCATGGGGATGGTCTTGATCCCTGTCTCCTGTACAATGTCACGAACCTCATTCCATAGTTCATCAGGAACTCTGTCTATCAGATCTAGGCCCTTAAATCTATTTCTCACTTCCACTGTATAATCATAAGGGATTTGATTTAGGTCATACCTGAATGGTCTAGCGGTTTTCCCTACTTTCTTCAATTTAAGTCTGAATTTGGAAATAAGGAGTTCATGATCTGAGCCACAGTCAGCTCCTGGTCTTGTTTTTGTTGACTGTATAGAGCTTCTCCATCTTTGGCTGCAAAGAATATAATCAATCTGATTTCGGTGTTGACCATCTGGTGATGTCCATGTGTAGAGTCTTCTCTTGTGTTGCTGGAAGAGGGTGTTTGCTATGACCAGTGCATTTTCTTGGCAAAACTCTATTAGTCTTTGCCCTGCTTCATTCCGCATTCCAAGGCCAAATTTGCCTGTTACTCCAGGTGTTTCTTGACTTCCTACTTTAGCATTCCAGTCCCCTATAATGAAAAGGACATCTTTTTTGGGTGTTAGTTCTACAAGGTCTTGTAGGTCTTCATAAAACCGTTCAACTTCAGCTTCTTCAGCATTACTGGTTGGGGCATAGACTTGGATAACTGTGATATTGAATGGTTTGCCTTGGAAACGAACAGAGATCATTCTGTCGTTTTTGAGATTGCATCCAAGTACTGCATTTCGGACTCTTTTGTTGACCATGATGGCTACTCCATTTCTTCTGAGGGATTCCTGCCCGCAGTAGTAGATATAATGGTCATCTGAGTTAAATTCACCCATTCCAGTCCATTTTAGTTCGCTGATTCCTAGAATGTCGACGTTCACCCTTGCCATCTCTTGTTTGACCACTTCCAATTTGCCTTGATTCATGGACCTGACATTCCAGGTTCCTATGCAATATTGTTCTTTACAGCATCGGATCTTGCTTCTATCACCAGTCACATGCACAACTGGGTATTGTTTTTGCTTTGGCTCCATCCCTTCATTCTTTCTGGAGTTATTTCTCCACTGATCTCCAGTAGCATATTGGGCACCTAACGACCTGGGGAGATTCTCTTTTGATATCCTATCATTTTGCCTTTTCATACTGTTCATGGGGTTCTCAAGGCAAGAATACTGAAGTGGCTTGCCATTCCCTTCTCCAGTGGACCACGTTCTGTCAGACCTCTCCACCATGACCCGCCCGCCTTGGGTTGCCCTGCAGGCATGGCTTGGTTTCATTGAGTTAGACAAGGCCCTGGTCCTAGTGTGATTAGATTGACTAGTTTTCTGCGAGTATGGTTTCAGTGTGTCTGCCCTCTGATGCTCTCTTGCAACACCTACCATCTTACTTGGGTTTCTCTTACCTTGGGCGTGGGTTGTCTCTTCACGGCTGCTCCTTACCTTGGACGAGGGGTATCTCCTTACCGCCGCAGTTCCTGACCTTCAACGTGGGACAGCTCCTCTAGGCCCTCCTGCGCCTGCGCAGCCCCTGCTCCTCGGGTTGCTCCTCCCGGCCGCCGGCCGTGGCCTCGGGCGTGGGTGGCTTCTCCCAGCTGCCGCCCCTGGCCTCGGGCTCAGGGTGGCTCCTCCGGGTCACCACCCCTGGCCTCGGGCGCAAGGTGGCTTCTCCCGGCCGCCCCTGGCCTCGGACGTGGGGTGTCTCTTCCTGGCCGCCCCTGACCTCGGACACGGGGTAGCTCCTCCCGGCCGCCGCCCTGACCTCAGACGCGGGGTGTCTCCTCCCGGCCGCCACTGACCTCGGATGAGGGGTAGCTCCTCCCGGCCGCCACTGACCTCAGACACAGGGTAGCTCCTCTCGGCCGTTCCTGCGCCGTCGCAGCCTGGCACTCTAGGTTGCTGCCCCTGACCTCGGACGTGGGGTAGCTCCTCTCGCCCGCGCTGAGTGCGCCGGCCCGGCTCTCGCAAGCGGCCCGCGCTGAGTGCGCCGGCCCGGCTCTCGCAAGCGGCCCGCGCTGAGTGCGCCGGCCCGGCTCTCGTAAGCGGCCCGCGCTGGTTGCAAAGAATATAATCAATCTGATTTCGGTGTTGACCATCTGGTGATGTCCATGTGTAGAGTCTTCTCTTGTGTTGCTGGAAGAGGGTGTTTGCTATGACCAGTGCATTTTCTTGGCAAAACTCTATTAGTCTTTGCCCTGCTTCATTCCGCATTCCAAGGCCAAATTTGCCTGTTACTCCAGGTGTTTCTTGACTTCCTACTTTAGCATTCCAGTCCCCTATAATGAAAAGGACATCTTTTTTGGGTGTTAGTTCTACAAGGTCTTGTAGGTCTTCATAAAACCGTTCAACTTCAGCTTCTTCAGCATTACTGGTTGGGGCATAGACTTGGATAACTGTGATATTGAATGGTTTGCCTTGGAAACGAACAGAGATCATTCTGTCGTTTTTGAGATTGCATCCAAGTACTGCATTTCGGACTCTTTTGTTGACCATGATGGCTACTCCATTTCTTCTGAGGGATTCCTGCCCGCAGTAGTAGATATAATGGTCATCTGAGTTAAATTCACCCATTCCAGTCCATTTTAGTTCGCTGATTCCTAGAATGTCGACGTTCACCCTTGCCATCTCTTGTTTGACCACTTCCAATTTGCCTTGATTCATGGACCTGACATTCCAGGTTCCTATGCAATATTGTTCTTTACAGCATCGGATCTTGCTTCTATCACCAGTCACATGCACAACTGGGTATTGTTTTTGCTTTGGCTCCATCCCTTCATTCTTTCTGGAGTTATTTCTCCACTGATCTCCAGTAGCATATTGGGCACCTAATGACCTGGGGAGTTCCTCTTTTGGTATTCTATCTTTTTGCCTTTTCATACTGTTCATGGAGTTCTCAAGGAACGAATACTGAAGTGGCTTGCCATTCCCTTCTCCAGTGGACCACATTCTGTCAGCCCTCTCCACCATGACCCACCCGTCTCTGGTTGCCCCACAGGCATGGCTTGGTTTCATTGAGTTAGACAAGGCTGTGGTCCTAGTGTGATTAGATTGACTAGTTTTCTGTGAGTCTTGTTTCAGTGTGTCTGCCCTGTGATGCCCTCTTGCAACACCTACCATCTTACTTGGGTTTCTCTTACCTTGGACATGGGTATCTCTTCACGGCTGCTCCAGCAAAGCACAGCTGCTGCTCCTTACCTTGGAGGAGAGGTACCTCCTTACCTCCACCATTCCTGACCTTCAACGTGGGGTAGCTCCTCTAGGCCCTCCTGCACCTGTGCAGCCACCGCTCCTCAGGTTGCTCCTCCCAGCTGCTGCCCCTGGCCTCGGGCTCGGGCTTGGGGTGGCTCCTCAGGGTCACTGCCCCTGGCCTCGGGTGTGAGGTGGCTTCTCCCGGCCGCCCCTGACCTCGGACGCGGGGTGTCTCCTCCCGGCCGCCACTGGCCTTGGACGCGGGGTAGCTCCTCCCGGCCACCGCCTTGACCTCGGACACGGGGTGTCTTCTCCCAGCCGCCACTGGCCTCAGACGCGGTGTAGCTCCTCCCGGCCGCCGCCCTAACCTCGGACGCGGGGTGTCTCCTTCTGGCTGCCATTGACCTCGGATGCGGGGTAGCTCCTCTCGGTCGCCGCCCCAACCTCACAATAGCCTTACTAAATCACAATGCAAGGCGGGTCCATCAATCTTGTTTAAATACCATTCTAGGAGGTTCTAAAGCACAGGAAGGTGTGATAACTACTGCACCTATAGTCAATGTAGAGAACAATAGATTTCCACAAAAGAAAATTTTAAATCAGTTTTGTTTTCTTTTTGAAATCTTTACAGCATGAACAAAAATCACTCTCTGCACTCTTAAGTGCAGAGATTTTGCCATGAGATACCTAAGTACACCACGCCCTTTGAAAAACAGCTGTTCCATTACTGTAGGTTGCCCTTAATTGACCATGTGAAAACAAGAAAATGAACTTGTCCCCAGGAGACAGGCTTCCCTGTTGCTTTTTAGCAAGGATAAATAGCCTTAAGTATTTTTAATGTTTACCTGCTGCCCACATTGTTACAGAAAATTTCTTTTATCTGTTTTCCTGAAATAGGCCAAACTCACATAACCCAGTGGATTACCAGTCATCATTAGGAGAAGCAACTAATGAGCTCCCCAAAAGCTATACCAGGGGCACAAGTCAAAATACCTACTCAGGTTTGATACACATTTAGCAGCCTACACAGCTATGCTCAAGGAATGTAGACTGGGAATGCCATTTTGGCACACTTTTGTCTTGCTCCAGCTCTCCAGTATCTTCCAGAATGGAGCTTATATACTCATCTGGAATCCCAATTTTTGCAACTGCTTATCAGGAGATATCTCTAGATCTCCTGGCTCTGTTGGCCAGCAGGGCTCATGTTTGAGGCCCCTGAGGACTGTTATTATTGATTTTTAAAAAACTGCTGCTGGAGGGTCTAGCTTCCACTCAACCTGAATCTGGGAGATGAAGTCATCTCCTTTGTGACATGATAGGTATCAGCATATTCTCAACTACTGGAAGCTTTTAAAAATATAATAGGCTGTGTGAATAAACACAGAGGTTTAAGAGATAACCAAGAGCTGGGGCAGGGCTGAACAAGAAATTTCATCTCTTACATAAAACCCCTCCTTCAACACTGGAAGAGGTAGTTGTTTCATCTATTGGATATAAAAAAAGCAACACAGAGTCAGACAAAATGAGCCTCATGGTAACAAAAAACTGAAATCTGTAATAAACACACAAATGACATAAAGAAAGGAACATAAACACACCAATAAGGAAAAATCATCAAAACACAAAGAAAGAGAGTAAGAGAAAAAGAAACAGAGAAGTACAAGAATAGCTAGAATATAATTATCATAATGACAATAAACAAACTTATTGATACTTACTTTAAATATAAAATAACCACCCAAAAGAAATAGGGTGGCTGAATGGATTTTAAAAATGACCCATATGTATACTGTCTACAAAAGAAACACTTTAGAGGTAAGGACACAGACTGAAAGTCAAGGGTGAAAAAAGTATACCATGTAATGAGAAACCAAAAGAAAGCTGGAGAAGCTAAACTTATATCTGAAAAATAGACTTCAAATCAAGAACTATACTAAGAGAAAAGAAGGACATTACATAATGATAAGGCATCAATCCAACAAGAGGATATAACATTCGTAATTATTTATCCATCTAGCATGCCATGCCCTGCTAAGTTGATTCAGTCATGTCCGACTCTTTGTGATTCTATGGACTATAGCCTGCCAGGCTCCTCCATCCATGGGATTCTGCAGCCAAGAATATTGGAGTGGGTTTTCATGGCCTCCTCCAGGGGATCTTCCCGATCCAGGGATCAAACCCACATCTCCTGCAGCTCCTGTATTGTAGGTAAATTGTCTACCATTGAACAACCCAGGAAGCCTGCATCTAATACAGGTGTACCTAAATATATAATGCATATATTAACATACCAAAAGAGAGAGATAGAAATATAAAAATTGTAGGGGACTTTAATACCCCACTTACTTCATTGGATAGATTATCTGGACAGAAAACCAGTAAGAAAACATTAGCCTTAAATGACATAGTAGGTCAGATGGATAGATATTTACAGACTATTCCATCTAAAAAGCAACAGTATTCACATTCTTTTCAAATGCACATAGAACAGCTTCCAAACTAGATTACATGTGAGGCCACAAAGCAAGTCTTGATTATTTTCACTGAATGGAAAACATATCAAGCATCTTTTCTGACCAGAATAGTATGATCCTAGAAATTAATTACAGTAACAAAACTGAAAAATTCATAAATATGATGATATTAAGCAACATGTTACAGAATAATCAGTGGGTCAAATAAGAAATCAAAAAAGAAATTAAAAAAAAATTTGAGACTGCAAAATGGAAATGTAATATACCAAAGTTTATGGAATGAAGCAAAAGCAGTTCTAAGGAGAGAATTTCATAGCAATAAATGTCTACTTAGGAAGCAATAAAAGACTCAGATAAACAACTTTATACCTCAAGAAACATAAAAAAAATGAATAAATGAAGCCCAAATTAGAAAAAAAGAAATAAAAATTAGAGGGAAAATAAATAAAACAGAGGCTAAAAAGACAAGAGAAAGAATCAATAAAATTAGACCTGCTTCTTTGAAATATAAATAATATTGACAAACCTTTAGCTAGACTCACAAAGAAAAAAAGAGAAGACTCAAAATACTGAGGAGTTACTGCAATTGATACCACAGAAATATAAAGGAAACTATCAATAACCATTATATATCAACAAAATAAACAACCTAGAAGATACAAATATATTCCTAGAAATATTCAACCTGCCACAACTGAATCATGATGAAATAAGAAATCTAAAGAGATTGATAACTAATAAGAACATTAAANAGACTCAAAATACTGAGGAGTTACTGCAATTGATACCACAGAAATATAAAGGTAACTATCAATAACCATTATATATCAACAAAATAAACAACCTAGAAGATACAAATATATTCCTAGAAATATTCAACCTGCCACAACTGAATCATGATGAAATAAGAAATCTAAAGAGATTGATAACTAATAAGAACATTAAAATAGTCATCAATAACTTTCTAATATACAAAAATCCAGATCAGGAGGTTTCACTGGGGAATTCTACTAAACATTTAAAGAACTAATATCAGTCCTCTCAAACTTTTTCAAAAGTTGGAGAGGAGGAAATCCTTTTATACATTTTACAATACCAGTGTTATCCTGATATCAAAACCAGACAAGGAGATTATAAGAAAGAAAAGTACAGATTAATATGCTTTATAAACATAAACTGGGCTTCCCTGGTGGTTCAGCCAGTAAATAATCTACCTGCAACATGAAAGTGAAAGAGGAGAGCGAAAAAGTTGGCTTAAAGCTCAACATTCAGAAAATGAAGATCATGGCATC
>SJYX01009333.1:11092-25797 GCA_006410675.1 Oreotragus oreotragus | reverse complement strand
AAAACACCAATACAGTATACTAACACATATATATGGAATTTAGAAAGATGGTAATGAGGACCCTGTATGCAAGACAGCAAAAGAGATACAGATGTGTAGAGCGGACTTATGGACTCTGAGGGAGAAGGAGAGGGAGAGGGAGAGGGTGGGATGATTTGGGAGAATAGCATTGAAATTTGTATACTATCATGTAAGAAATGAATTGCCAGTCTATGTTCAATGCAGGATGCAGGACGCTTGGGGCTGGTGTATGGGGATGATCTGGAGGGATGAAGGGGGGTGGGAGGTGGGAGGGGGGTTCATGTTTGGGAGTTCGTGTAAAAAAATAAATAAATACAAAAAAAAAAATTCCAAAGAATTGAAATCATATCAAACATCTTTTCTGACCACTATGCTATGAGACTATATATCAGTTACAGGAGAAAAAAAAAAACGTAAAAAACACAAACACATGGAGATTAAATGATATGTTTCTAAATAAACAACAGATTACTGAAGAAAATCAAAATGGAATAAAGAAATTCCTAGAAACAAATGACAATGAAAACACGACAATGCAAAATCTATAGGATGCAGCAAAAGTAGTTCTAAGGAGGAAATTTATAGCATTACAATACTAATTCAAGAAACAAGAAAAACATCGAATAGACGAGATAAATTTACACCTAACACAACTGGGAAAAGAAGAAGAAAAAAACCCTAAAAGTTAGTAGAAGAAAAGAAATCATAAAGATCTAAGCAGAAAAAAAAGAAATGAAGGAAACAATAGCAAAAATTAATAAAATAAGCTGGTTCTGTGAGAAGATAAAAAATTGTCAAAACATTAGTCAAACTCACCAAGTAAAAAAAAAGAAGAATCAAATCAACAAAATTAGAAATGAAGAAGGAGAAGTTACAACAGACAATGCAGAAATACAAAGAATTATAAAAGACTACTATGAGCAACTATATGCAAATAAAATGGACAACCTGGAGAAAGGTATAGATTCTTAGAAAAGTTCAATTTTCCAAGACAGAACCGGGAAGAAATAGAAGCTATGAACAAGCCAACTACAAGCACTGAAATCGAAACTGCAAACAAAACTCTCCCCAAAACACAAAAGCCCAGGACCAGATGGCTTCACAGTGAATTCTATCAAACATTTAGATAAGAGCTAATCCCTAGCCTACTAAAGCTCTTCCAAAAAACTGAAGAGGAAGGAACACTTCCAAACTCATTCTATGAGGCCACCATCACCCTAATACCAAAACCAGACAAAGACAACACAAAAAGAGAACATTGCAAACCAACACAACTGATGAACATAAATGCAAAAATCCTAAACAAAATTCTAGCAAACAGAATCCAACAGCATATTAAAAAGATAATACTGGTCCCATTTGTTTATTTTTGCTTTTATTTCCAATCTTCTAGTTCTAATGAAGGGGTAAAACTGGAGCTTATTATACAGAGTGAAATATACCAGAAAGAAAAACACCAATACAGTATACTAACGCATATATATGGAATTTAGAAAAATGGTAATGATAACCCTGTATGCAAGACAGCAAAAGAGACACAGATGTATAGAACAGTCTTTTGGACTCTGTGGGAGAGGGAGAGGGTGGGATGATTTGGGAGAACGATTGAAACATGTATAATATCATATATGAAATGAATCGCCAGTCTATGTTCAATGCATGATACTGGATGCTTGGGGTTGGTGCACTTGGATGACCCAGAGGGATGATACAGGGAGGGAGGAGGGAGGGGTTTCAGAATGGGGAACATGTGTATACCTGTGGGAGATCATGTTGATGTATGGCAAAACCAATACAATATCGTAAAGTAATTGTAAATAAATTTATATTTAAAAAAAAAGATAATACACTACGATCAAGCCATGTTTATCCCAGGGATACAAAGATTCTATAATATACATGAATCAATCAATGTGATACACTGTATTAACAGATTGAAATACAAAAACTATGTGATAATCTCAACAGATGCAGGAAAAGCTTTTGACAAATTTCAAAACCCACTTATTATATATATATATTAAAAAACTCTTCAAAAGATGGGCATATAAGGGACATACCTCAACATATTAAGGCCATATATGATAAACCCACAGCAAACATTATTCTCAATAGTGAATAACTGAAAGCATTCCCTCTAAGATCAGGAACAAGACAAGAGTGCCCACTCTCACCACTACTATTCAACATAGTTTTGGAAGTCCTAGGCATGGCAATCAGAGAAGAAAAATAAATAAAGGGAATCCAGATTGGAATAGAAGTAAAACTCTCATTATTTGCAGATGACATGGTACTATACATAGAAAACCCTAAAGATATCATCAAACAATTATTAGAGCTAATCAGTGAATTTAGCGAAGTGGCAGGATACGAAATCAATACACAGAAATCAATTGTACTGCTATACACTAACAATGAAATATCAGCAAAGGAAGTTAGGGAATCAATCCCATTTGCATTGCAACAAAAAGAATAAAATACCTAGGAATAAACCTACCAAAGGAGACAAATGGGGAATCCCTCATGGTTCAAATAGTAAAGAATCTTTCTGCAATACAGGAGACCCAGGTTTGATCCCTGGGTTGGGAAGCTTCCCTGGAAGAGGAAATGGCAACCCACACCAGTATTCTTGCCTGGAGAATCCCATGGACAGAGGAGGCTGGCAGGCTACACTCCATGTGTTCGCAAAGAGTCAGACATGACTGAATGACTCAGCACAAAAGGAATAATTATGTAAAGCAAATTACACATGCCAGGCTCATAATAATATCTCTAAATTACATATTTAAGCATCTCAAAAATTCATTACCATATGTGAAATGGATAGCCAATGGGAATTTGCTGCCTGACTCAGGGAATTCAAACAGGGGCTCTATAACCACCTAGAGTGGTGTAATGGCTAGGGAAGAGGGAGAATGTTTAAGTGGGAGTGGACATGGGTAAACCTATGGCTGATTCATGTTGATGTTTGGTAGAAATCAACACAATAGTGTAAGGCAATTATTCTTCAATTAAAAGTAAATTTAAAAAATAAAGTGTCTATAGATTTAAGGTCAATTTCATTTTCTCTATTGAAATTTTGCCTATTTTCATTATTACCACCTCCATTAAGTCTATTGCACTAATTACATTTTGCTATTCTTGTCGCAGATAAATTCCCAAATATCAACCTGCTTGTATAGTTGGATTTTCTCTGTTACACCTCTGCTATTGCCACAAGATAAAATCCTGGGTCTTCCAATGGTCCAGGGTGAATAAGAGACATACAGAATAGATCTAAATAAAATCAATAGCTTGGAAGAAATCCAGCCAAGACCTGGGTCTAACTAAATCCTAATCAACTTGTAAATGAGGGTAGGATAATAAATAATTTGTCATCTTAGCTCACTGAGTTTGGAGTGTTTTTCTATGAAGAATTGTTGTAACAAAACTTACAGCTTTACATTGTAATATTTAACATAATACACTCAACAAATATGCAGTAAGCTGTACAAAATTTAAGTAAATAACAACTTTAATCACAATACTGGTAACTGTGTACCCTCAAATGAAAAAATTATATTAGAAAAAAATAATTTTATAAGATCCTTAGGTTTTTCATTTTCAGAAACTGTTGATACAAAACCAGCAACTTGGATGGGACAAGATGGTGGAGTAGGGAGTTTTGGGGCTTGCCTCTTCCCATGGACATAAACCATAATTATAACTACATATAGAGAAACTTCCTCTGAGAATAACATGAAGACAAATAGAGATTGTCCACAACTAAAGATAGAACAGAAAAGCTACAGAGACATATTGGCCAGGCCCCATACCCACAGTGCTGCAATCCATCAGTGGGAGGATATCACAGCCTTGGAGGTTCTTCCTAAAAACCAAAGGCTCTAAATCCTGCATTGGGCTCCCGAGCTCAGATGACTTGTCCTGGGAAGATGAGCCTCTGAGCAACTAGCTTTGAAAATGAAAGACTGTTACCTGTGGGCGAGTCAGAGGGCTATAGGAAACCAAGACTCTACTCTTGAAGGATGCATGCAAAAACTGACTTCCTTCTAGTCCCAGAAGAGAGGCAACAGCCTGAAAAATGAAGGTCATACGTGCTGGAGACCCACTGACTAAGTTTAGGGTATGTTCCAGACAAGCGTGGAGCTATTGGAACCTTCTCTGGGAAAAGAGGAGCGTGTGGGCCTCAGTTTGTGTATACATGTATGTTGAGGAGTTGTGGGGGGTAGCTCCTCCTCTACCTAGATGGCCTGGTATAAGAGGTACCATTTCTGAATCTCTTCACCTAACCTATTAGTGCCATATGCCTCATCCCAGGTTCACCTGCAGACCCAACAGAATTAGCATCCCTTCAAAAAATTCCAGGAAAACTTTGTAGACCAGAGAGAATGGCATGACATATTTCAATTATTGAATGAAAAAAAAAAAAAAAANTCAAAAGATGGGCATATAAGGGACATACCTCAACATATTAAGGCCATATATGATAAACCCACAGCAAACATTATTCTCAATAGTGAATAACTGAAAGCATTCCCTCTAAGATCAGGAACAAGACAAGAGTGCCCACTCTCACCACTACTATTCAACATAGTTTTGGAAGTCCTAGGCATGGCAATCAGAGAAGAAAAATAAATAAAGGGAATCCAGATTGGAATAGAAGTAAAACTCTCATTATTTGCAGATGACATGGTACTATACATAGAAAACCCTAAAGATATCATCAAACAATTATTAGAGCTAATCAGTGAATTTAGCGAAGTGGCAGGATACGAAATCAATACACAGAAATCAATTGTACTGCTATACACTAACAATGAAATATCAGCAAAGGAAGTTAGGGAATCAATCCCATTTGCATTGCAACAAAAAGAATAAAATACCTAGGAATAAACCTACCAAAGGAGACAAATGGGGAATCCCTCATGGTTCAAATAGTAAAGAATCTTTCTGCAATACGGGAGACCCAGGTTTGATCCCTGGGTTGGGAAGCTTCCCTGGAAGAGGAAATGGCAACCCACACCAGTATTCTTGCCTGGAGAATCCCATGGACAGAGGAGGCTGGCAGGCTACACTCCATGTGTTCGCAAAGAGTCAGACATGACTGAATGACTCAGCACAAAAGGAATAATTATGTAAAGCAAATTACACATGCCAGGCTCATAATAATATCTCTAAATTACATATTTAAGCATCTCAAAAATTCATTACCATATGTGAAATGGATAGCCAATGGGAATTTGCTGCCTGACTCAGGGAATTCAAACAGGGGCTCTATAACCACCTAGAGTGGTGTAATGGCTAGGGAAGAGGGAGAATGTTTAAGTGGGAGTGGACATGGGTAAACCTATGGCTGATTCATGTTGATGTTTGGTAGAAATCAACACAATAGTGTAAGGCAATTATTCTTCAATTAAAAGTAAATTTAAAAAATAAAGTGTCTATAGATTTAAGGTCAATTTCATTTTCTCTATTGAAATTTTGCCTATTTTCATTATTACCACCTCCATTAAGTCTATTGCACTAATTACATTTTGCTATTCTTGTCGCAGATAAATTCCCAAATATCAACCTGCTTGTATAGTTGGATTTTCTCTGTTACACCTCTGCTATTGCCACAAGATAAAATCCTGGGTCTTCCAATGGTCCAGGGTGAATAAGAGACATACAGAATAGATCTAAATAAAATCAATAGCTTGGAAGAAATCCAGCCAAGACCTGGGTCTAACTAAATCCTAATCAACTTGTAAATGAGGGTAGGATAATAAATAATTTGTCATCTTAGCTCACTGAGTTTGGAGTGTTTTTCTATGAAGAATTGTTGTAACAAAACTTACAGCTTTACATTGTAATATTTAACATAATACACTCAACAAATATGCAGTAAGCTGTACAAAATTTAAGTAAATAACAACTTTAATCACAATACTGGTAACTGTGTACCCTCAAATGAAAAAATTATATTAGAAAAAAATAATTTTATAAGATCCTTAGGTTTTTCATTTTCAGAAACTGTTGATACAAAACCAGCAACTTGGATGGGACAAGATGGTGGAGTAGGGAGTTTTGGGGCTTGCCTCTTCCCATGGACATAAACCATAATTATAACTACATATAGAGAAACTTCCTCTGAGAATAACATGAAGACAAATAGAGATTGTCCACAACTAAAGATAGAACAGAAAAGCTACAGAGACATATTGGCCAGGCCCCATACCCACAGTGCTGCAATCCATCAGTGGGAGGATATCACAGCCTTGGAGGTTCTTCCTAAAAACCAAAGGCTCTAAATCCTGCATTGGGCTCCCGAGCTCAGATGACTTGTCCTGGGAAGATGAGCCTCTGAGCAACTAGCTTTGAAAATGAAAGACTGTTACCTGTGGGTGAGTCAGAGGGCTATAGGAAACCAAGACTCTACTCTTGAAGGATGCATGCAAAAACTGACTTCCTTCTAGTCCCAGAAGAGAGGCAACAGCCTGAAAAATGAAGGTCATACGTGCTGGAGACCCACTGACTAAGTTTAGGGTATGTTCCAGACAAGCGTGGAGCTATTGGAACCTTCTCTGGGAAAAGAGGAGCGTGTGGGCCTCAGTTTGTGTATACATGTATGTTGAGGAGTTGTGGGGGGTAGCTCCTCCTCTACCTAGATGGCCTGGTATAAGAGGTACCATTTCTGAATCTCTTCACCTAACCTATTAGTGCCATATGCCTCATCCCAGGTTCACCTGCAGACCCAACAGAATTAGCATCCCTTCAAAAAATTCCAGGAAAACTTTGTAGACCAGAGAGAATGGCATGACATATTTCAATTATTGAATGAAAAAAAAAAAAAAAAACTTGCAGCCAAAATACTCTATCTGACAAAGTTATTAGGAAAAATTAAAAGTTTCCCAGACAAGCAAAAGCTAGAGGATTTCACAACCATTAAATTGAGCTCACACACACAAAAAGTCAAAGTGCACATTTTAAACAGAATCAAAGACCACACTAGAAATAAAAATTACAAAAGCAAATGTTTCCTTTGTTGTTACTGTTCTTTAGTCACTAAGTCATGTCTAACTCCTTTTGCAACCCTATGGACTATAGCTATCTAGTCTTCTCTGTCCTGGAATTTCCCAGGCAAGAATACTAAAGTGGGTTGCTATTTCCTCCTCCACGAGATTTTCCTGACCCCAAAATCAAACTTACACCTCCTGCACTGGCAGGAGGATTCTTTACTGCCCACATATATCCTTAGCAAAGGCAAAAATAAGAGTAAAAGTAGTGGATCAACAACCTATATAAATATGTTATAAAGGTTAAAAGACAAAGCTGGTAAAATCTTATATATCAACAATGATTAGTTAAGGAATACACAAAATAAAAAGATGACATCAAAAACATAAAATGCAGGTGGTTAGGAATAAAAATGTAGTATTTTTAGAACACGCTTAAACTTAAGCAACCATCAAATTAAATTGACAACTACATACATAGTTTGTTATATAGGAACTTCATAGTAACCCCAAGCCAAAAATAAATAGTGTGTGCATGCTCAGTCGTTCAGTCATCTCTGGCTCTTTGCAACCCCGTGGAATGTAGCCCACCAGTTTCCTCTGTGCAAGGAATTTTCTAGGCAAAAATACTGGAGTGGGTGGTCATGTCCTACCTCAGAGGATCTTCCTGACTCAGGGATCGAAATTGTGTTATATAGCATCCCCTGAACGGGCAGGTGAATTCTTTACCACTGAGCCACCTGGGAAGCCCCAAAACAAATAAAAGATACACAAAAAATAAAGATAAAGAAATGTAAACATAATGCTAGAGAAAATGATCAAATCATAAGGAAAAAGAGCAAGAGAAGAAGAAAGGATAAAGAAGAACAACAAAAATAACCAGAACACAATTAACAAAATGGTAATAAGTAAAACGTTCAGTTCAGTTCAGTTCAGTTCAGTTCAGTCAGTCGTGTCCAACTCTGTGTGACCTCAGGAACGCAACACGCCAGGCTTCCCTGTCCATCACCAACGCCCGGAGTTTGCTCAGACTCATGTCCACCGAGTCGGTGATGCCATCCAACCATCTCATCCTCTGTCATCCCCTTCACCTCCTGCCTTCAGTCTTTCCCAGCATCAGGGTCTTTTCTAGTGAGTAAGTTCTTCACATCAGGTGGCCAACATATTGGAGTTTCAGCTTCAACATCAGTTCTTTCAATGAATATTCAGGACTGATTTCCTTTANTGTCCACCGAGTCGGTGATGCCATCCAACCATCTCATCCTCTGTCATCCCCTTCACCTCCTGCCTTCAGTCTTTCCCAGCATCAGGGTCTTTTCTAGTGAGTAAGTTCTTCACATCAGGTGGCCAACATATTGGAGTTTCAGCTTCAACATCAGTTCTTTCAATGAATATTCAGGACTGATTTCCTTTAGGAAGGACTGGTTGGATCTCCTTGTAGTCCAAGGGACTCACAAGAGTCTTCCCAAACACCACAGTTGAAATGCACCAACTCTTTGGCACTTAGCTTTCTTTATAGTCCAACTCTCACATCCATACGTGACTACTGGAAAAACCATAGCCTTGACTAGATGGACCTTTGTTGGCAAAGTAAGGTCTCTGCTTTTTAACATGTTGCCTGGGTTGGTCATAAATTTCCTTCCAAGGAGTAAGCGACTTTTAATTTCATGGCTGCAGTCACCATCGGCAGTGATTTTGGAGCTCCCCAAAATAAAGTCTGCCACTGTTTCCACTGTTTCTCCATCTATTTGCCATGAAGTGATGGGACCGGATGCCATGATCTTTGTCTTCTGAATGTTGAGCTTTAAGCCAACGTTTTCACTCTCTTCTTTCACTTTCATCAAGAGACTCTTTAGTTCTCCTTCACTTTCTGCCATAAGTGTGATGTCAACTGCATATCTGAGGTTATTGATATTTCTCCCAGCAATCTTGATTCCAGCTTGTGCTTCAACCAGCCCAGAGTTTCTCATTATGTACTCTGCATAGAAGTTAAATAAGCAGGGTGACAATATACAGCCTTGACGTACTCCTTTTCTTATTTGGAACCAATCTGTTGTTCCATGTATAGTTTTAACTGTTGCTCCCTGACCTGCATTCAGATTTCTCAAGAGGCAGGTCAGGTGGTCTAATATTCCCAAGTCTTGAAGAATTTTCCACAGTTTATTATGATCCACACAGTCAAAGGCTTTGGCTTAGTCAATAAAGCAGAAATAGATGTTTTTCTGGAACTCTCTTGCTTTTTCCATGATACAACAGATGTTGGCAATTTGATCTCTGGTTCCTCTGCCTTTTCTAAAACCAGTTTGAACATCTGGAAGTTCACAGTTCATGCACTGCTCAAGTCTGGTTTGGATAATTTTGAGCATTACTTTACTAGCGTGTGAGATGAGTGCAATTGTGCAGTAATCTGAGCATTCTTTGGCATTGCCTTTCTTTGGGATTGGAATGAAAACTGACCTTTTCTAGTCCTGTGGCCACTGCTGAGTTTTCCAAATTTGCTGCATATCGAGTGCAGCACATTCACCGCATCATCTTTTAACATTTGAAATAGCTCAACTAGAATTCCATCACCTCCACTAGCTTTGTTCGTAGTGATGCTTCCTAGGGCCCACTTGACTTCACACTCCAGGATGTCTGGTTCTAGGAGAGTGATCACACCATCGTGATTATCTGGGTCATGAGGCTCTTTTGTACAGTTCTTCTGTGTATTCTTGCCACTGCTTCCTAATATCTTCGTCTTCTGTTAAGTCCATACCATTTCTGTCCTTTATTGAGCCCATTTTGCATGAAATGTTCCCTTTTTCTTGAAGAGATCTCTAGTCTTTCCCACTCTTGTTTTCCTCTATCTGAGGAAGGTTTTCTTATCTCTCTTTGCTATTCTTTGGAACTCTGCATTCAAGTTGGTTTATCTTTCCTTTTCTCCTTTGCTTTTGGTTTCTCTTCTTTTCACAGCTATTTGTAAGGCCTCCTTGGACAGCTATTTTGTTTTTCTGCATTTCTTTCTCTCGGGGATGATCTTGTTCCCTGTCTCCTGTGCAATGTCATGAACCTCCATCCATAGTTCATCAGGCACTTTGTCTATCAGATCTAGTCCTTTAAATCTATCTCTCACTTCCACTGTGTAATTGTTAGGGATTTGATATAGGTCATACCTGAATGGTCTAGCGGTTTTCCCTACTTTCTTCAATTTAAGTCTGAATTTGGCAATAAGGAGTTGATGATCTGAGCCACAGTCAGCTCCCAATCTTGCTTTTGCTGATTGTATAGAGCTTCTCCATCTTTGGCTGAAAAGAATATAATCTATCTGATTTTGGTGTTGACCATCTGGTGACATCCATGTGTAGAGTCTTCTCTTGTGTTGTTGGAAAAGGGTTTTTTATGACCAATGCATTCTCTTGACAGAACTCTATTAGCCTTTACCCTGCTTCATTCTGTACTCCAAGGCCAAATTTGCCTGTTACTCCAGGTGTTTCTTGACTTCCTACTTTTGCATTCCAGTCCCGTATAATGAAAAGGACATCTTTTTTTTTTTGATGTTAGTTCTAAAAGGTCTGGTAGGTCTTCATAGAACTGTTCAACTTCAGCTTCTTCAGCATACTGGTTGGGGCATAGATTTGGATCACTGTGATATTGAATAGTTTGCCTTGGAAGGGAACAGAAATCATTCTGTCGTTTTTGAGATTTCATCCAAGTACTGCATTTTAGACTCTTCTGTTGACCATGATGGCTACTCCATTTCTTCTAAGGGATTCTTGCCCACAGTAGTAGATATAATGGTCATCTGAGTTAAATTCACCCATTCCAGTCCATTTTAGCTCACTGTCAATGTTCACTCTTGCCATCTCCTGTTTAATCACTTCCAATTTCCTTGATTCATGGATCTAACATTCCAGGTTCCTATGCAATATTGGTCTTTATAGCATTGGACTTTGTTCCCATCACCTGTCACATCCACAACTGGGTGTTGTTTTTGCTTTGGTGTTATCTCTTCATTCTTTCTGGAGTTATTTCTCCACTGATCTCCAGTAGTATATTGGGCACCTACCTACCTGGGGAGTTCATCTTTCAGTGTCCTATCTTCTTGCTTTTTCATAGTGTCCATGGGTTTCTCAAGGTAGGAATACTGAAGTGGTTTGCCATTCCCTTCTCCAGTGGACCACATTTTGTCAGAACTCTCCACCATGGCCCATCCTTCTTGGGTGGCCCTACACTGCATGTGTTAGTTTCATTGAGTTAGACAAGGCTGTGTTCCAGTAAAAAGTTATCAATGATTATTTTAAATGTAAATGAATTAAATGCTTCAATCAAAATACAGAGGATGGCTTAATGTATATATTAAAAAGACACATATATATGTTGCTTACAAGAGAATCACTTCAGAGCTAGTAACAAAATAGACCGAAACTGAGGGGATAAAAAAAAATGGTATTCTATGCAAATGAAACCAAAAAGAATTCATGGGTAGCCATACTTACACTATTCATGGGTAGCAATACTTACATCAGAAAAAAATAAACTTTAAAGCAAAGACTGAATTAAGAGACAAATAAGGACAAAACAGTGATACAGGGATCAATCCAAGAAGAACATATAACATTCACAAAGATATATATATGCAACACAGGAATACTAAATACATAAGAAAATATTAACAAACATAAATGGAGATATTGCCAGTAATATAATAATAGAGGACTTCAATAGTCTGCTTACATCAATGGTTAGATCATTTAGACAGAAAATCAATAAGGAAACATTGGCATTAAATGACACCTTTTTCCAGATGGACCTAATACATATATTAAACATTCACTCAGAAACAACAGAATATACATTCTTGTAAGTGCATGGGACACATTCTCCAAGATAGATCACACATTAAGCAACAAAAGAGTCTCAATAAATTTAAGACTGAAATCGTATCATGCATCTCTCACCACAATTGTATAAGCCTAAAAATCAACTTCAAGAAAAAGGCTTTAAAAATGCAGAGTCTAAACAGCATGTTACTAAACAATCAATGGATCACTGAAAAGAAATCAGAGGACCAAAAATGCCTGGAGACAAAAGTGGAATCATAACATTTCAAAATCAATGTGTTGGAGCAAAGGCAGTTCTAAGAGGGAAATCTACAGCAATAAAAGCCTATCTTATTTGAGAAAAATCTCAAGTAAGTATTCTAATCTTATTCTTAAAAAAAAAAAAAAAACTATAAAAAGAAGAACAAACAAGGCCCAAGGTTAGAAGAAGGTAGAAAATAATTAAATCAGATTGGACATAAATTGAAATAGTTTAAAAGGTAGAAAAAACAAATCAATAAATCTGAGCTAGTTCTTTGAAAAGATAAACAAAATTGATAAACATTTAGAAAGACTCATTTAAGAAATAGAGAAGGTTTGATTAAATAAAATCAGAAATGAATGAGAAGTTACAACCAACACTATGAAATATAAAATATTGTAAGAGGTTACTACAAAAAACTATGCTGACAAACTGGAAAACCTAGAAGAAATGGATAAATTCCTAGAAACATACAATCTACCAAGACTGAATCAGAAAGAAATAGAAAATATGAACATATCATTGCTACAAAATGAATCAGTAATTTTAAAACTCCCAACAAAGAGAAGTCCAGGACAAGACAGTTTCACAGATGAATTCTGTAAAACATTTAAAGAATATTTACTACTTATCCTTTGCAAGGTTGTCCAAAGTATTAAAGAGAATGGAATGCTTTAGAACTCATTTTGCAAGAGTGGCATCACATGCCACCTAGAGAAAAACACCACATGCACATACACAAAATAACAGGTCAATATCACTGGTGGACATAGATGTAAAAATAATCCTCTACAAAATATTACCAAACTGAATTCAATGATACATTAAAAGGGCCATATACCATAATCAAGTAGGATTTATTACAGGGATACAAGGATGACTTAATATCCAAAGTCAATCCACATGACACACCACATTAACAAACTGAAGGATAAAAATCATACTATCATCTTGGTAGATGCAGAAAAAGGTTTTGACAAAATTCAACATCATTTCATGATTAAAAACCTCTCTGCAAAGTGAGTATAGAGGGAACATTCTCAATATGATAAAGCCCACATACTCACAGTCAACATCACACTCAATGATGAAAAGTTGCAAGATCTCTAAGATCAGAAACAAGACAAGGATGCTCACTCTCAGTACTTTTATTTAACATAGCATTTCAATTCCTATTCATAGCAGTGAAACAAGAAAAAGCAATAAAATATATCCAAACTGGAATAGAAATTGTAAAACTCACTGTTTGCAGATAATATGATGCTATATGTAGAAAATCTTAAAGATATCACTAAAAAAACTATTAAAATTGACCACTGAATTCAGGAAAGTTTCATGGGACAATCCTAATATGGAAATTTGTTGAATTTTTATACACTATCAAGAAATTTTCAGAAATAGAAGTTAAGAAAATAATCCCATTGACAATTACATCAGAAAGAATAATACCAAGAATAAAATTAACTGAGGCAAAAGATCTATACTTGGAAAATTATATTTCAATGATGAAAGAAATTAAAGACACAAACAGATGGAAAAATATACCTTGTTCATTTATTGGAAAAATAAATACTGTTTAAATGATCATACTACCCAAGGGAACCTACAGATTCAATGAAAGCCATATCAAAATACTAATAGTATTCTTCAGAGAACTAAAATAAATAATTCTAAAATTTGTATGGAACAACAAAAGACTCAGATAGCCAAAGAAATCTTGAGAAAAAAAGAACAAAGTTGGAGGTATCATACTCTTTGCATTCAAACTACCTACAAAGCTATAGTTATCAAAACAGACTAGTACTGACACAAAAACAGGCACATTAATCAATGGATCACAGAAATGAACTCACATGTATATGAGTAATTTTATTTTTGTTTATGGGTAATTAATCTATGGTATAGGAAGCAAGAATATACAGGAGTGAAAAGAAAGCCTCTTCAATAAATGATGTTAGGAAAACTGGACAGCTACATGTATAAGAATCAAATTGGATCATTTTCTTACAACATATATAAAATAAACTAAAAATGGATTTAAGATTAAATATGACTGGAAATCTTAAAGCTGCAAGAAGAAAACAGCCAGTATGCTCTTTGAATTCAGCCTTAGCAACTTGGGAGCTGGTGGGATAGGAATCTATCCCCTTTCATAAGGGAAACAAAAGCAAAAAATAATCAAGTGGGGCTACCTGAAACTAAAAACTTTGCTTTTCAGTTCAGTCTGGTTCATTCATTCAGTCATGTCTGACTCTTTGCGACCCCATGAACCACAGCACACCAGGCCTCGCTGTCCATCACCAACTGCCAGAGTCTACCCAAACCCACGTCCATTGAGTCAGTGAAGCCATCCAGCCATCTCATCCTCTGTCATCTTCTTCTCCTTTTTCCCTCAGTCTTTCCCAGCATCAGGGTCTTCACAAATGAGTCAGATCTTCACATCAGGTGGCCAAAGTATTGGAGTTTCAGCTTCAACATCAGTCCTTCCAATGAACACCCAGGATTACTCTCCTTTAGGATGGACTGGTTGGATCTCCTTGCAGTCCAAGGCACTCTTCTTCAACACCACAGTTCAAAAGATCAATTCTTCTGCACTCAGCTTTCTTTATAGTCCAACTCTCACATCCA
>SJYX01009333.1:0-10597 GCA_006410675.1 Oreotragus oreotragus | reverse complement strand
CAACGTTTTCACTCTCCTCTTTCATTTTCATCAGGAGGCTCTTTAGTTCTTCTTCACTTTCTGCCGTAAGGGTGGTGATATTTCCATATCTGAGGTTACTGATATTTCTCCTAGCAATCTTGATTCCAGCTTGTGCTTCCTCCAGCTCAGCATTTCCCAGTGACTAAAAAACAATTTGTTCAGTCCTTAAGTCATGTCCAACTCTTTGTGACCCCATGAACTGCAGCACACCAGGCTTCCCTGTCCTTCCACCATCTCCTGAAGTTTGTTCCAACTCATGTCCATTGAGTCGATGATGATGTCCATCTCATCCTCTGTCACCCCCTTCTCTTCCTGCCCTCACTCAATCTTTCCCAGTGCCAGGGTCTTTTCTAATGAGCTGGCTTTTTGCATCAGCTGGCCAAAGAACTGGAGCTTCAGCTTGAGCATCAGTCCTTCCAGTGAATATTCAGGGCTGATTCCCTTTAGGACTGACTGGTTTGATTTCCTGTACCCCTTTACCTTGGTGCAAATAATTCCATTTTTTTTTCCTCAGTGGAAAAGAATGTTTTTTAAAGTTAGATATATCTGTGTTTGCATCCCAGCTCTTACCTGTATAGTAAATGTGTGACCTAGAGAGGGTAATTTAAACTCTATGGAGAAAATAATGCATATTCCATGGACTAACTTATAATTTGAATTTAAATATGAGAGTATGTTATAAGTATCTATAATGGCATCTGGTATGTGGTATACAAGAAGGTAAATTNAGTAAATGTGTGACCTAGAGAGGGTAATTTAAACTCTATGGAGAAAATAATGCATATTCCATGGACTAACTTATAATTTGAATTTAAATATGAGAGTATGTTATAAGTATCTATAATGGCATCTGGTATGTGGTATACAAGAAGGTAAATTTAAAAATACCATTATTATTTTGTTGTGAGAACTTCATAAAACTTCAAACTGCAGTTAAAATTGAATCCTCACTTTATTCCATATGAGTCATATTAAAAGAGAATTACATTATATATACCCTACAATGTCATTCATTAGTTATTGCCATGTTTAGGATGACTGACATTGATACTGAACAGCTGTGTTAAGGTACTGTTTTTCTTAACTGAAGTATAATTGATGTATAAAGTTATATTAGTCTCAAGTGTATTAGATAGTGATCTATCAAATATATTACAAAATGATGATCAAGGCAAGAAGAGTAAATATCTGTCACCAAACAAAAGTATTATTGTTATTGTTTTTTACAAACTGTGGGAAATTCTTAAAGAGATGGGAATACCAGACCACCTTTTCTGCCTCCAGAGAAAAACCTGTATGCAGGTCAAGAAGCAACAGTTAGAACCAGACATGGAACAATGGACTGGTTCAAAATCAGGAAAGGAGTTCATCAAGGTTGTGTATTGTCAACCTGCTGGTAAAGGGGTGTCAAAAGCAACTTCCCTTATAACTTTTTAAGAGTAAATTGTGTCAATTATTCATATTTAACTTTGGTTAAACTTCAATTGAATATTTATAGTACACCTGTTTACCTAGAGGTCACTTTTTCAGCAGTCTCTGGATTCTTACAAAATCATTCCTCTGTTCATTTATTTATTAAATTAAACAATCACTGATTTTTAAGAAACTAGGGAGATAACAAAGAATCCATGGTCCCTACCTGCAGGCTATTTACAGTCTAATTGGAAGACAGATAGGCAAACAACTCAAACTCAGTAGTAACTGGAACAATGCTAATTAACCAAGATTTAAACTCATCAACTTGGCAAAAATTAAAATTTTGTATATTGCTGGATGTTGGCAAAGATATGAGAATTCCAAATGTAGGAATCATGATGCAGTAATACCCAACATTGTATAATGATGAATTTTCTTTTAGATATGTTAAATTTGAAATATCTGTGGAAACCCAAGTGAGGGTATCGGGTTGGAAGTTGGGTGCTCTCCAAAGGAATATAGCTTTAGGAGCTATACTTGCGTGCAACTCTAGAAGCCAAAACAGAAACAAACAAAACAACTAAACTATTAATAAAAGGTCTTGAGCAGAAAAGATTCAAAGTCTGATCACTAAATGTCATGTCTGCAATGAAGACTGGGTGAGACTGTTCATCATGAGTTTTTACTATGCCAAACTAAAGGGAATGTGGTTGAATAAAGCAAAGTGTTGAACTGATATCTGTTAATGAGATATGGAGCTCTGAGTCAGCTAACTCAGGTCCCTGGGCAATCTTCAGACTGTGTAGCTTTTCCTTTCTTTAGATTATAAACTCTGAAAATTTCACGGAATCTATTAATCCATCCCTAAAGCAAAATAGAAACACATTTCAGAGTGTTATATATCCTCTGATAGATCCCAGCTTAAAAATACCTGGAAATATTAATTATTATTATGACTTTTTTTCCTTTCACTTAATCATATTTTTCCATAATCTATCAGCTAGTGGCAATGGAGCTCACTGCAGATGGTAGAAAAAGCGACACCAGCATTAAGTTTAATTCCATTGTGGCATAAGCTCACAGCTGTCCCAGACTGTCTCAGTAGAGTTTAAAGTAAAAAAGAACTGACTGATAACTGTTCTTGTTCCTGGAAATTTATATAAAAGAAACCTAAATTCCATTTTTTCACTTTTTCGTCTTTGTGTCTATATATGTTTAATTGCTGTTTATAAAGCTAAGATATCTTCTGGACCCCTTTTCAGTGGCCAAGTGGTATGGAAATAGTGACAAAGAAACTGAATAGTGACATTTGTGTGTCCTGGATAAGGAAATTAAATGCCTAGGAATTTACTCTCATGACTAGATGACTGTCATTCCAAGTAGTGAGATAATAACAGCAACAACAAAACCTAAAGCCTTGATAATGAATGGTGAAAACTAGACAGAAGTCCTGTCCTCCTTCATAAAATAATGAAAGTTAATAATAGGAAAGAATGTTTAATCAAGTGAACTTGTCAGTCATTTACTATTATTTATACTACATTATTTTCCAGTTCAGTTTTAAGTGTAAAATAATGATTTTTCCACATTTTTTTCCCTTGGAGTTCAGGACATTTACTTCTGACATTATCTTATATTATCTTTAGTTTACCTTCATCTATCTATTAAAAAAACAGTTGTAAGATAGAGTGAAAATGGCATTAGAAGTAAATCAGAGTATCTGGGATCAGATCTTACATCTGACATCACTTGTGTATCTTGGAGCAAGTCCGTATATATCTCTGATTTTCTGATTTACAAACTGAAGACAGTATTTTCCCTGTCTATCTGATAAGGCTGCCGCAAGGACCCAATGGGGGAAAGTATTCAAAGGATTTTTGTCAAAGTTGGCTCAAATTTTAAATAAAGAAACTATTGCTTAGACAAATTAGCTTCTTTGGTGATAAGCACTTATATAAACTGCTCAGAGGGTGTGTGTGTGTGAGAGAGTGGAATGTGAGATACTGCCTGCACCCCAAGGGACCAGCTGGATTAAGTTTAGATGAATGCTGAACTACTTTATAAAAAGGGAGGTCCCTAATAATCACAGGGCTTTATTTTGCGAAGCATTGTTTACAAATTTGAGGCCACAGTTGGGTTGTTTGACACAACAGAAGAAACATAAAAGGCAGGGAGAAGGAGAGAGAGGAAACCCTAATGTTTGGTCAATAAATAAGAGACATGGATGAAAAAAATTAAATGGGGAATTGTATTAAATTGTTTGCTCTGCTCTGTGGTGTGAGATGTGAACTTTTTTCTTAGTCCCATATGAAATCTTTTTCTTACTTTAAAAAATTTTTAATTTATTTTTTAATTAATGGAAAATTGCTTTTTATAATTTTGTGTTGGTTTCTGCTGTACAACAGTGCGAATCAGTCATTTGTTGTTGTTCAGACACTAAGTCTTGTCCAGCTCTTTGAGACCCCATGGACTGCAGCACGGCCAGGCTTCCTTGTTCTTCACTATCTCCCGGAGTTTCCTCAAACTCATGTCCATTGAGTCGGTGATGCCACCCAACCATCTCATCCTCTATTGCCCCTTTCTCTTTCTGCCCTCAATCTTTCCCAGGGTCAGGGTCTTTTCCCTCCCTCCCCTCGCCCCACCCCATCCCTCTAGGTCATCTTTATTACAATCTTTCTGGCTCAGTGTTTCAGGAAGGAGGCTTGCATGGGCAGGGTGTGGGGTGGGTGGATATTGTAACCAGCCAACTAGTGAGTCTGACAGAAAACAAACAATTTAGTATCCCAGAGAAAGGAGGAGTGACTGTGTTATAATCTGTGGTCGTTCAACTCCTCGCCATAGTTACAATAACAGTTTAGCTCTTTAAATCTCCATGGGTGGAGGATGCATTCAGTGAGCTCTATTTCCATCATTAAACTTTATTGTTCCTCCAAATCTTCTCTTTACCAAAATATATCTCACCTATACCTTAGAATTAGCCTTATATAAACCACTCCCTCTCTTCAATGTAATTAGTTATACATTCCAACACACCATAGCAGTAAGCATCTTTCTTTAATAATAAAAAAAAAAACACCATGAATTTATGGAGTCAGTTTAAAATAAACTACAGAAGCATGTAAAAAACTCATCTATGAAGGCTCTTGAAATTTTATTTGCAAATATATTTGAGTCCATTTTTGATTATTCACTGCTTTTCACAGAATATCTAGGTTTATCACCATGCATTCAGAGTTGGTGATTGCTTTTACCTCAGTACGCCTAATAAAAATCTTTGACTAGATGTACCAGCAGCATGAAGCATCTTTTTGTGGCTTAATGAGAATTTATCATCTCACAGGTCTCTTGCAGTAGTAGTCTGGACTCAGATGAAAGAGGCGCTCTGCTCAGTGTCTCCCCAGAGGGAGTCAAGGGATTCACTGGGGCTGCAATCTCATCTGGGTCTCAGGACCTCAAGAAGCATCTTGCACATGTCTTCAAGAACATGGTTATTGAAATAATATTTCCTTTCTATTAGGCTTACGAACCAGAAATGCAAGTTGGTGAACTTTTGGATTTGTACAAAGACTGAGGGACTCTTGGATTTAGAGTGTAAGATCTGGGAGAAACTAAAGATAGTGCAGTGTGAGAGACAGTCCTGCTCAGTAAGGAACTGTCACCTACAACTTTCAGCACGCCCCACTGAGAGACACCCTTGTATTCTACTGAGATGGCAGAGGCTCACAGATACACTGAAAGAGAACCCCAGCTTCTTTGACTCATCTATGTGAACGACTCCAAAGATTAAACTCCTGTGGTTGTTATGTCACCTGATTTCACCCTACAGGTGATAAACAGGGAATGACGCAGGATAGTACCCAATCTACTGAGGTCAATCATACCATCATGAGCTTATGATGCTGGTTCATTCATCAGAGCAATCAAATATGCCAAGATATATGTCTACTATTACTACAAAGTGAATCAGAAACTAGGCATTATTAACCAGTTGTTTTTAAAATGTTGACTGAGTTTCTACTTTCTACTACTAAAACATTGAAAGTGAAAGTGAAAGTCATTCAGTCATGTCCAACTCTTTGCAAGCCCATGGACTACACAATCCATGGGATTCTCCAGGCCAGAATACTGGAGTGAGTAGCCTTTCCCTTATCCAGGGGATCTTCCCAATTCAGGGATCAAACCCAGGCCTCTTGCATTGCAGGCGATTCTTTACCAGCTGAGCTACAGGGAAGCCCATTGAATAACAGGTAAAAGAAAATATTAAAGATGGGAGGGGTGTTTGGGAGAGAATAGATGCATTTATATGTATGGCTGAGGCCCTTTGCTGTTCACCTGAAACCCACAGTATTGTTAATCACTATACCCTAGTACAGAACAAAAAGCTTAGAGTTTGAAAAAAAAAAGAAACTGTTAAAGATTACAGACTCATAAAGACAGTAATTTCCCGATTGCTGACAAAAGAATATCAAATGCAAATAGATTTTGACAAAGATTATTTGTTTGACCTTGCTATCCAGGGTGAGCAGCAGAGTTCTTTCACAATTATCAATGACCAATACGTAGGATGTAGGTGAGCACTCACACTGCATATATGCCATCTGAGATATTTAAAAGGCTCTAACATTTTTTTCTCTATGCATTGTAATTGTAATTACAGTGACTCAAATGTGAAAGCTATAATACTATCAAATATCATTGTATACTATGTGGATAATAGGTGATGAATAGTTATTAAAGCAACTTTAATTGCCCATTTAAGTATGTCTTGATAGTGAAAATATAGGTTATTATAATAATGCTTAATTAGATCTAAGATCTTGGTATTAAATACCACAAAGTTTCTCACTGGGCTTCTCTGATATTCATTGAATTTATTAGTTCTACTGATGTTATAATAGATAGTGAGTATACATCCAAGCTTCCCTGGTGGCTGAGACGGTAAAGCGTCTGCCTGCAGTGCAGGAGACCTGGATTCGATTTCTGGGTCAGGAAGATCCCCTGGAGAAGGAAATGGCAATCCGCTCCAGCACTCTTGCCTGGAAAATCCCATGGATAGAGGAGCCTAATAGTCTACAGTCCATGGGGTCGCAAAGAGTCGGACACAACTGAGCGACTCCACTTTCACTTTCATACATGCAAATGCTAACAAGCAATGCATATGAGTAGTTACACCATGAAAATATGGAATTGACTGGCAGTTCTACTGTGAGATCTAGAAATAGATAGATAGTTGGAATTAAAAGACGAATATTCTAAAATTAAACTGAATATTTTTGCTATTGCAAAACTCAGCATTGTTTAGGCTTACTATGCCCTGCCTTATTTAGGAGTCGTAACTATTTATTGTGAGACTGCTGAACCAAGAACATCAATTACCCAGCTACTGAGATGAAAATGTTACTACTCTTATTTATTATCATTTGAATGTTGGCCACATACTTACCATACCTCTGAACCACTTCTGATTTCTTTTCTCCTGTTTATAAGTTGTTTTAGTTAATGCAATTCCATTAATCTAAGATAAGAACACTGGATCTTCAAGAGACCAAAAGAAGATTTTATTAAGTGACTTTCACAGAATGAATAAGTCAGTCTTACTAAAAATATCTATCTAGGAATGGAAATTTTTGGAAAAGTTTTTTTAAAAATATATGGCATATATCTTAAGAATTATTTTACAGTATGAAAAGAAAACTTAACAAGGTTTCCAGAGATTTGTTTTATACTTTAAAAAATTATAAAAATTCAGAGATCACATTAAGAGTGGGTTTTTAACTGGAAGAATATAAAGTATGCAATTTGAGAGTCCCTTGGACAGCAAGGAGATCCAAGCAGTCCATCCTAAAGGAAATCAACCCTGAATATTCATTGGAAGGACTGATGCTGAAGCTGAAACTTCAATACTTTGGCTACCTGATGTGAAGAACTGACTCTTTCCCTGATGCTGGGAAAGATTGAAGGCAGGAGGAGACGGGAACGGCAGAGGATGAAATGGTTGGATGGCATCACCAACTCAATGGACATGAGTTTGAGTAAGCTCCAGGAGTTGGTGATGGACAGGGTACTTGGGTGTGCTGCAGTCCATGGGGTCCCAGAGAGTCGGACACGACTGAGCGACTGAACTGAACTGAAACTATAAAACAAAATTCAGAACATACTACACTAATGTTCCAACCCCAAGTTCAATCCTTTTTTATACTGACTTGTAAAATTAATTAGAGAATATTGGGGAAAAGAAAAATATAACAATTAAAATATTAGTAAGACAAACCAAATTCAAATTATGGGTGTTTATCAGACCTTGATTCTTTAAATCAAATGACAATCTCAGTTAATCCTGGCTACTTGATACAGTTTAGAAAGTAGTTGGGCACACTCAATTGGGCTGGTTATAATATATATTTTCTAGTATCCAATAACTTATGCTTTTGCTAAGTAGTATTAGCAAAATCCTATTGTTAAGATTTTTATTGTGTCTTCAGATTTACAAAATACTTCCTCTTAACTCTCTCCCTTACTTATTCATAACAATATCCTTGTGATATTGTGTGAAGGATATCTCATTTTATGCACTTGGAAATTGAGAATCCTGCTGTTAAGTGATTTGACCAAAACTGTAAATGTTCTATGGGTCAGGAGATGGAGATCAATGGTGGTAACCTGCCTCTGGTTCCCATATTCTCACTGCCTCATCTCTCTCACCTTTAGTACCCCTCATTAGCTGAGGACGCCCTGATGAGAATATTCTAGTGTTTCAGCATAATGA
The DNA here is from genome assembly GCA_006410675.1 of Oreotragus oreotragus. NCBI lineage: Eukaryota > Metazoa > Chordata > Mammalia > Artiodactyla > Bovidae > Oreotragus > Oreotragus oreotragus. The sequence goes on along the minus strand of SJYX01009333.1, from coordinate 2,394 downwards.
AAAAAAGCACTCAATGGAAAACATTCTGGTTCTCAGATTCCTATGTATGTATATATTCATCCACTCAGCACCATCTCAATGATTGCCTACTACTTGCCTAGTAAGTAGTTCCTTCCTGTAGCAAGGAAGAAAGGCAGGAAGGAAGAATAACTTCCTGTAATAAGTAATTGCCTTCCTGACAACTGAAGTAAACAAAAGCAGTAAACAAAATATATGGCAATCTCAGCCTCATTTTAGTATGGAGACATATATATACAATAAAAATTAAAGTACTGAGATGTACTAATTTAAAAAGTAGGAAATTCTGTTGAGGAAGGAAAATTAAAAGCACAGAAGGGAAGTACAGAGTACCAGGAAGGTGGGAAGTTGGGAGAAGTGTAAACAACGGAGGTAAGAGTCTTAAAGATAACTTGTGAATGAAGTTCAAAGCAAAGAAAATGGAAAGTCCAAGACTCCAAGTCAAGAATGTACAGGGAAGGGTCCCAAAACCCTAGCACAATAAGAAACAAAAATCATAGCAACAGTGGGGGACCAGATTTAACAGTGCATCATGGATTATTTTAAGAACTTTGACATTTATTCTAAACGGAGAACATCAGAGGGGAAAAAAGATATATTTCCAAACACTGGTTAGTTAGACATATACTTAGTATTGGTTCAAAACTCTAATATTCTATTCTTCCACTTTAAACGGGAAAGATGGACAAGACATTATAAATATAACCACAAAGAAATGTTGAGTTATAATTTAGTAATGGCTGTAAATGTGGTAGTTTAGTAACTGTGAATTGTAAAATAAAGCAAATTTTCAGTTTTTATCCTTTAAAAAATGATCACATGCCCAGTAACCAAGATGAGTTACACACTGCGGGAAGCAATAAATAGAATGAATTCACTGAGATCTAGGGGAAATATCTGTATTTTTGGAAAAATGAAAGTGTTAGTCACTCAGTCATGTCTGACTCTTTGTGACCCTACGGGCTGTAGCCCAGCAGGCTCCTCTGTCCATGGGATCCTCCAGGCAAGAATACTGGAGTGGGTTGCCATGCCCTTCTTCAAGGGATCTTCCTGACCCAGGATCAAACCTGAATCTCCTGCATCACAGGCAAATTCTTCACCATCTTAGCCACCAGGGAAAAGTACTAGAACTGAAATCAAATGATACGGCTTGAGCCCAGATTCAGATATAAATGTGATTTTGAGCAAATCACAGATTTTTTCTGAATTCCAGTTCCTTCTATCTGTTTTGTTTACCTCCAAAGGGCATCGTGAAAACCAAATGAGGCTCTGAGTATGTATGTGTGCATGTAAGCACTACAAATCATTTTATATATTACGTGTATAGAACAAACCATTACAAATAGTAGTAATGATACAATTTAGAAATACTCAAATAACAAGAAATGGGATTTACATATATAAGTTAAATTGAAACTGTTAGCTCTAGAGGGCTTTTACTGCCTTTTGATAAATGAGGATGCTGCCCAGAATCCCATCTAGAATTTCATCTAGTTTTGTTCTCCTTTACTCTTACTCTGTCTACATATTTATCCTGAAATCTAGACCCGTATTTCTAGGAGCTTATTGAATATATCCACAAGTATGTAACTTCCAAATTAATATTGACCAAACTAAGTCTACCATCTTTCTCCTTCCTTCTTTCCACATAGTCCCTCCCTCGGTGAATAAAAATGCCATCTATCCTTATCTCTCAGATACTCCATCATTTGAGATGGATTCTAGATTGACTCTAGAAGTAGTGCTTAATGGCATAATCTAGTCTTGGTTCTGCTAAGCAGTGAGACCTCAGTGGGTGGAGGGAGGGGTAACATTTAACCTCTTGGTACTTCAGTTTTTTATTTATAAATTGAGTATTAATTTCTACTCCCAGGGTGCATGAGTGTTAAACACACAGCCACATCCCACACATATCATAGGACAGTTGTAAACTGGGTACAACATGATTGTTTTCTGTTATGAGTATTATTATTATTATTAAATCAAACAGGTTCTCCCTTAGGATGATCCATGGCTTCTAACTTTATCCTCTTCTCCCATTATCAGAACCTTACTCCAAGCTTTCATCATCTCTTACTTAAATGCACTTGTCCTATCCTTTTCATGCTTAGTGATGGATCATAACATAAAGATGGGTCAACTTGCCTGCTTCCCCTCTGGACAATGAGCACTGAGGGTAGGAGGTGTTACTCATTTTCATATCCTCAAAGCCTAGTACAGGGACTAGTTCATGATGTCTACTCAATAGATATTTACATATTTACTGAAAGGTGTCTACCCAGATATTTACTGAAAGGAAGAAAGAAGAGAGAAAAAAAGGGGGTAAGGAAAAAAGAAAAGAGACAGATAAAATGGAAAGAGGAAAGAATGGAGGAG
>SJYX01009332.1:101155-124604 GCA_006410675.1 Oreotragus oreotragus | reverse complement strand
GGCATACACACCGAGGAAACCAGAATTGAAAGAGACACGTGTACCCCAATGTTCATCACAGCACTGTTTATAATAGCCAGGACATGGAAGCAACCTAGATATCCATCAGCAGATGAATGGATAGGAAAGTTGTGGTACATATACACAATGGAGTATTACTCAGCCATTAAAAAGAATACATTTGAATCAGTTCTAATGAGGTGGATGAAACTGGAGCCTATTATACAGAGTGAAGTAAGCCAGAAAGAAAAGCATCAATACATATGGAATTTAGAAAGATGATAATGATAACCCTGTATGCAAGACAGCAAAAGAGACACAGATATATAGAACAATCTTTTGGACTCTGTGGGGGAGGGAGAGGGTGGGATGATTTGGGAGAATGGCATTGAAACATGTATAATATCATATTTGAAACGATCACCAGTCCAGGTTCGATGCATGATACTGGATGCTTGGGGCTGGTGCACTGGGATGACGCAGAGGGATGGTACGGGGAGGGAAGCGGGAGGGGGATTCAGGATGGGGAACACGTGTATACCTGTGGCAGATTCATGTTGATGTATGGCAAAACCAATACAATATTGTAAAGTAATTAACCTCCAATTAAAATAAATAAATTTATATTTTTAAAAAACAAATAAAAGAAAAAAAGTCTGTATGTCCTTCAGCTTTTCTGGGTTCAGCAGTGTAAGCGCATAAAAGATATCCATCATCCTACCTATGGCATATCAAATTTGCAAGAGCCTGGGCTTTGCTCAGATGCTCGGGACTGGTGAGGGGTGGGGCGAGGTGGTGTTGAGCATTCCCTAGATTTAGAAGAAGCTATGCACAGGAATATACAACTCAACGGAAGTTTGTGCATGTCACCCATGTGGCCTGAAGACCAAATCGAATGAACAAAATAGGAAAATCTAGTTCAGAAAAGTTGTGACGACTCATGCAGTGACTATTTTAAGAAAATTGGAAGTATAGCATTCTGCTGCAAAAAATAATTACCATGGCCCCTCACATGCAAGAGCAAAGATTCAGAGAACCAGTCTGTTCTGACTTGCTGGCGTCTTCTGGAATTAGCTGAAGAGCTTTGAGAACTGGCCTGACATTTTCAGGAGTCATCAGTTCAGTTCAGTTCAGTTGCTCAGTCGTGTCCAACTCTCTGTGACCCCATGAATCGCAGCACACCAGGGCTCACTGTCCATCACCAATTCCCGGAGTTCACTCAAACTGACGTCCATCGAGTCCGTGATGCCATCCAGCCATCTCATCCTCTGTCGTCCCCTTCTCCTCCTGCCCCCAATCCCTTCCAGCATCAGAGTCTTTTCCAATGAGTGAACTCTTCGCATGAGGTGGCCAAAGTACTGGAGTTTCAGCTTTAGCATCATTCCTTCCAAAGAAATCCCAGGGCTGATCTCCTTCAGAATGGACTGGTTGGATCTCCTTGCAGTCCAAGGGACTCTCAAGAGTCTTCTCAGTGGAAGGTTATAAAACAGGCAGTAGGAAGAGTCTAGCTGATTTGGCTTGCAGGTTTGTCGAATACCTTCTGGATGCTAGTAACTAGTGTCTCGTATACTCACACTTCCACACTTAGTTCAGTTCAGTTCAGTCGCTCAGTCATGTCTGACTCTCTGTGACCCCATGATTTGCAGCACGCCAGGGCTCACTGTCCATCACCAATTCCCGGAGTTCACTCAAACTCAATGTCCATCGAGTCGGTGATGCCATCCAGCCATCTCGTCCTCTGTCGTCCCCTTCTCCTCCTGCCCCCAGTCCCTCCCAGCTTCAGAGTCTTTTCCAATGAGTCAACTAGTATATGGGGCAGACAGACACTAAAGTGACCCCCAATTACCTCTTCACCTGGTATTTGCATCCCTCCCTGTGTAATCCACTCCCTCTTAATTGTGAGCAAGGCCTGTGATCGCCTGTAAACAATAGGAGATAGCAAAATTGACAAGATGTCATTTCTGTGATGACATTACATGAAGTATATGGGGCAGACAGACACTAAAGTGACCCCCAATTACCTCTTCACCTGGTATTTGCATCCCTCCCTGTGTAATCCACTCCCTCTTAATTGTGAGCAAGGCCTGTGATCGCCTGTAAACAATAGGAGATAGCAAAATTGACAAGATGTCATTTCTGTGATGACATTACATGTGATCGCAACTTCCCTCTTGTCTGCTTGACTTACACATTTTGATAAAGCACGTGGCTATATGAGGGAGGCCCAAGTGGCAAGGAACTGAAGGCATCTTCTTACCCACATACACCGAGGAAGCAGGGCTCTCAGTCCAACAGGCCATAAGAAACTTTGAACCTGCCAACAATACCATGTGCTTAGAACCACATAGAGCCTTTCCCAGTTGAGCTTTCAGAGGAAACCCCAATTCTGGCTGACACTTTGATTGCAGCCTCAGCAGAGACCATGAAACAGAGGACCCAGCAAAGTCACGCCTGGATTCCTGACCCACAAAAGTTCTGAGATAATAGCATTTTGGCCTGGATGAAAATGTCCATTATCAACTGCCCTTCTGGGTCCTCCTGGTTGTCCATCTCTGCTATTCCTTGCTTACTGGAGTAAGAATTGAACCCTAGATAATAAAGTGATCACCAGCATGCTATCAATGTGTGAGGCAGTTATTATAACTCCCCCTTCCTTGAGTGTAAAATGACAAGGATGAGATAGGCTGGTGACCTATTCTGTTGGCAGAACTGGATTCACATTCTGATGGAGCACAAATTAGCGCTTTTAACATCTGTGGCCGCACCACACCACATCCTGTGGAGACCAGTATCTCTCTGACTTGCTTCCCCACTCCTTCCTAGGGGATGCCCTACCCTCAGGTTCATCCTGCCCTGGGCCCCATCCTTCCTTCTCCCCTCCTTCCATTCTCTCATTCTAATGAAAACTACAGTAAGACCTATGTTGAGCTTGGGATCTCAGACTCTCTAGAGTCTGAATCCAATGTGGCACTGTACTAGCCTTTTGGAGTCTCTCCCTCTCAACTTCCTTTGGTAATTGTCTCAGTTGAATAGAGTTGCCTCACCTGGGGCAGCCTGCATCCACCATCTGGTTCATCCAGGAGTACAAAGGCATGGCCCCGCTGCCACAACTCAGAATAGTTCTGAAGGGCCCTGGTGCCAATCTCAGAGCACAGCCCAACTGTTCCCCCTTCCAAATTCTGCTTTCTTCCCTGCCCTCCACAGCGACTAATGCCAAGATCTCACCCTAATGGACTTCCTGCATCATCCTCTCCATTTCAGTGTTTCCTCAGGAGCCTGTGCATGCATGTATGCGTGCTAAGTCACTTCAGTCATGTCTGACTCTGTGCAACCCCATAGACTATAGCTACCAGGCTCTTCAGTCCATGGGATTCTCCAGTCTAGAATACTGGAGTGGGTTGCCATGCCCTCCTCCAGGGGATCTTCCCGACCTCAGGATCGAACCTGCATCTCTTGTGTCTCCTGCATTGGCAGGCAGATTATTTAACACTAATATTCTCCAAGCCAGGCTTCAGCAATGCGTGAACCGGGGACTTCCAGATGCTCAAGCTGGTTTTAGAAAAGGCAGAGGAACAAGTTGTCAGCATCTGCTGGATCATCAAAAAAGCAAGAGAGTTACAGAAAAACATCTATTTCTGCTTTATTGACTATGATAAAGCTTTTCACTGCGTAGATCAAAATAAGCTGTGGAAAATTCTTAAAGAGATGGGAATACCAGACCACCTGACCTGTCTCTTGAGAAACCTGTATGCAGGTCAGGAAGCAACAGTTAGAACTGGACATGGAACAAAAGACTGGTTCCAAATAGGAAAAGTACGTCAAGGCTGTATATTGTCTCCCTGCTTATTTAACTTCTATGCAGAGTACATCATGAGAAACGCTGGGCTGGAAGAAACACAAGCTGGAATCAAGATTGCTGGGAGAAATATCAATAACCTCAGATATGCAGATGACACCACCCTTATGGCAGAAAATGAAGAGGAACTAAAAAGCCTCTTGATGAAAGTGAAATTGGAGAGTGAAAAAGTTGGCTTAAAGCTCAACATTCAGAAAACTAAGATAACGGCACCTTGTCCAATCACTTTATGGGAAATAGATGGGGAAACAGTGGAAACAGTGTCAGACTTTATTTTTGGGGACTTCATAATCACTGCAGATGGTGACTGCAGCCATGAAATTAAAAGACGCTTACTCCTTGGAAGAAAAGTTATGACCAACCTAGATAGTATATTCAAAAGCAGAGACATTACTTTGCCAACAAAGGTCCGTCTAGTCAAGGCTATGGTTTTTCCTGTGGTCATGTATGGATGTGAGAGTTGGACTATGAAAAAAGCTAAGCGCCAAAGAATTGATTCCTTCAAACTGTGTTGGAGAAGACTCTTGAGAGTCCCTTGGACTGTAAGGAGATGCAACCATCCATCCTAAAGGAGATCAGTCCTGGGTGTTCATTGGAAGGACTGATGCTAAAGCTGAAACTCCAATACTTTGGTCACCTCATGAGAGGTGTTGACTCATTGGAAAAGACTCTGATGCTGGGAGGGATTGGGGGCAGGAGGAGAAGGGGACGACCGAGGATGAGATGGCTGCATAGCATCACCGACTCGATGGACATGAGTTTGAGTGAACTCCTGGAGTTGGTGATGGACAGGGAGGCCTGGCGTGCTGCGATTCATGGGGTCAAAAAGAGTCGGACACAACGGAGTGACTGAACTGCCTGAACTGACCACTTGGGAAGTCCCCTCAGAAGCCTAATATGTGGCAATTCCGGAGAAGGAACATGAGCTGAACACAAGATGACGAAATTTAACAGAGTTGGGGACAGGCTTGGACTGGACTCTTAGGGTTGTGGTGAGCATATGCTGGACTAGTTTGTATGAACTGGCAAACAATGACCAGTAAGTTGTAAATCTTATCAAAGTTTAGAGCTGTTGTTATTAGCATGATAATTATAGCATTAAATGTTATTGTTATTCATGATCTTGGAGTCAGCAATCCAGCTGCATTGCCCTTGAAAGAGAATTAAGGCATAGGGAAAATTTGTGTGATTTCTCAGGGATCTGCACGCTCACTGGGAGTGTAATGAGAAGCTTCTGGAAAAAGCTGGACTTGTTCTCAGTGCTTATTAAGAGAAGTGTCATTTCATAGCAGAAGAAATGGTAGCTTTGCACCTGTGTTGGTCAGACTGTCTCTGCCATCTTGGGTGTACCTGGGAATACTGGTAAAGGTGAAAAATTAGAGGAAAATGGCCAGGAAAGCTTGGGGCAGGCATCTGCCCCAAAATAGGTTGCCACGCCTCACTGTCCACCTTCCAGCTCACCTCGTCATCAGTCTGGAAAATGCTGTACATCCTCACTCACTGGGCTTACCAGGTGGTACTAGTGGTAAAGAACCTGCCTACCAATGCAGGAGATGTAAGAGATTTGGGTTCTATCCATAGATCAGGAAGACCCGCTGGAAATGGAAATGGCAACCCACTCCAGTATTCTCGCCTGGAGAATCCCATGGACAAGGAGCCTGGCAGGCTACAGTTCATGGGGTCACAATGAGGCAGACACAACTGAAGCGACTTTGCATGCACTTCATCCATCAGTCTGTGGAAGCCTTCCTTGACCACCCCCTCACTTAAAGATGTTCCCATTTATTTCTTTTTCCTTTTAGACTATATGCATTTTTGTTGTTATACTTCTTGTTTTGTCCTGCTGGAGATTTGGGTCTTATTTATTTTCTGTACTTTAGGATGGGTTGGGTTAGATGGTCTGTGTATTGGGTCCTCTAGGGATATAGGGAGAGAAGGCAACAGCAACCCACTCCAGTACTCTTGCCTGGAAAATCCCATGGATGGAGGAGCCTGGTGGGCTGCAGTCCATGGGGTTGTGAAGAGTCGGACACGACTGAGCAACTTCACTTTCACTTTTCACTTTCATGCATTGGAGAAGGAAAGGGCAACCCACTTCAGAGTTCTTGCCTGGAGAATCCTAGGGAAGGCAGAGCCTGGTGGGCTGCCGTCTATGGGGTCGCACAGAGTCGGACACGACTGAAGCGACTTAGCAGCAACAGCAGCAGCAGCAGGGCTATAATGGCTTAAATCAACCATGGGGTTTAAAACAACAGAAAGGTATTCTCTCACTGTTCTGGAGCCCAGAAGACTGAAATCAATCCCGAGGGCTGTGTCTCCTCTGAAGCCTCTAGAATAGGATCCTTCCTTTCTTCGTCCAGCTTCGGATGCTCCAGAAGCTCCTTGGCTTGTGGCAGCATCACCCCAATCTCTGTCTCCATCTTCCCGTGGGATGGCACATGTCCTTCTCTCATGTGTCTTCTCCTATGGTCTTCTTTTATTAGAAAACCTGTCCTTAGATATGGTATGTGTGTGCATGCTCAGTAGCTTCAGTCGTGTCCAACTCTTTGTGACCCCATGAACTGTATCTGCCAGGCTCCTCTGTCCATGGGATTCTCCAGGCAAGAATACTGGAGTGGGTTGCCATGCACTCCTCCAGGGGATCCTCATGACCCAGGGATCAAACCTACGTCTCCTGCATCTCCTGCATTGCAGGCAGATTCTTTACCCACTGAGCCATCTGGGAAGCCCAACTTTGAATACAAGGCCACCCTAATCCAGAACAATTTCATCTCAAGATCTCACCTTAATTACATTGTCAAAGACCCTCTTCTCAAATAATTCAGTTTTGATAGATACATCTTTCTGTAGACACCCTTCAACATACTACAGCCAGTATATACTGATTCAACTATGCAGAACTGACTTCTGTTAGATCTACCTGAAAACTCCTTGGTCTGAGAAGAGAGAGTGTAAGAAAGGGATGGAACAAGAAGACATGTGAAGGAGGACTGGATGAGTTTTGTCAACTGACCACTCAGGAAGGAGGTGCCAAGGAGGAAAAGGAAAGCAAAAATAGCCAAAAATTATAAAACCAGAAGTGATAAGCGGATAGTTAAGTAGAGGACCTGGCTCCTGCGAGGTGATATGCTCTTTCTCAGCAGAGGACAAGGTGATTACAAGAACAATTAATTCGCTCACCCACTGGCATTCTGTGCCTCACTTTCCCCACAAGCCTATGGCACTTCCCCTTTTCTCGAGATGTGCTGAGTTCACTGTTAAGTAAACTAACCTGTGTTGCTTCCCTGGGGGGGACTTGATGAGGATCAGAGATAAGCAATAGAGCAGCCGTTTAAACATGCTCATTGGATTTCTTTTACTATGTGGATGAGGCAGGCTGAACAGCCCACAGGAAGGACAGCTGGTCTTAGATGTTTGAGGTCTTGAAAATTGTGCATAACTACCTATACTACTGCCATATACAGAATCATCAACGCAGGCTCACAAATGCCAAGGCCAATTTGTGGAAACGTTGACTGTCTCCTTCCAAGGTCAGTCATAAGTTTAATGCAAAGCAAACAGTTTTGACCTGGTATGATAAAGAGTCTTAAATAATATTTTCTGTGATATACTGAGACTTTATAATTCTTTCATCATGGTACATTTTTTTTAATGTGTTCCTAAAACCTGGACCCCTAAGGAATGATTTGAGCCAGAAAGAGCTGGTGGAGAGGAAGACTGTGGGGTGATTAGCAGGCAAAACTCAATTCCAAATAACTGGAAAGGGAGGGGGAGCAAGGGAGAGAACCTCTTCTCATGTTAAACCTTCTACTGTTCTCTGTTCTTTTCATGTGTTTTAAAAACAAATAAACTAAACTGCTCACTGTCCAGGTTCGGTTCATTTCAGTTCATTTCAGTCGCTCAGTCGTGTCCAACTCTTTGCGTCCCCATGGACTGTGGCACACCAGGCCTCCCTGTCCTTCATCAACTCCCAGAGTTCACTCAAACTCATGTCCATTGAGTTGGTGATGTTATCCAGCCACCTCATCCTCTGTTGTCCCCTTCTCCTTCCACCTTCAATCTTTCCCAGCATCAGGGTCTTTTCAAATGAGTCAGTTCTTTGCATCAAGTGGCCAAAGTACTGGAGTTTCAGCTTCAGCATCAGTTGTTCTGATGAATATTTAGGACTGATTTCCTTTAGGATGGATTGGTTGAATATCCTTGCAGTCCAAGGGACTCTCGAGAGTCTTCTCCAACGCCACAGTTCAAAAGCATCAATACTTCAGCACTCAGCTTTCTTTATAGTCCAACTCTCACATCCATATATGACTACTGGAAAAATCATAGCCTTGACTAGATGGACCTTTGATGGCTGTTAACTTGCCAGCTTTGTTCATCTGTTAAATAATCTTTTGTGGGAAGGACAGCACCACCTCCTCATTCTTTGTACCCCAACCCACGCCCACTCATTTCACTCCTGTTCCTTAGTGGGTCTCAGAGGGGCCTGACCCTGAGTATCAGCCAGCTACACACCCTGGCTTTCCCAGGGGGAGCGTGCATGTAGCACATACCTGGCAGATTCGAGACCTGGTGTGGAGCACTGGCTGGGCCATCAACCAGCTTGGTGACCTTGAACCAGATCCCCTCCACTCTCAAGGCCCCTGTTCCCTCCTCTGTAGCAAAAAGCTGAGAAGGATGCCTGCCCAACTTAGGTTACTTAGGTTAACTGCCCTGCTGAGGGTTACTGTAAAGATGAAATAGAAAAAGAGCTTGAGTTAAACTCTCTTCCTAAAGATAAAAAAACAAAAGTAGATTCTCTGGAAAGGTCAGAGGAAGCTCCTAGGCTGTTAGATTCTTGGGGATCCCAGGAAGAGGTTGAGAAAATTCCCAGAACCCCCCATATTCTCCTAAAATTGAACTAGTTAAAGTCTTTTCAGCAAATGTTACCCTGGCTGTCAGAGCACAGAAATGTTGCCCATACCTTAGAGATGTAATGAAACCAAAGGTCTCCTTCTCAGTGCAGGGACACATCAGAAGTTGCCTGGTACCAGAGAGACCTAAAGGATCCTACACAATAGAGTGAGTGGTTCACTATTGTGTAAGAGCCCAGGTGGGCAGAGCATTCATTTATCTATTTATTATTAATGCATCATTTCATATCTTAAAAACATTCCTGAGGTCACACCTGAAGTCAGCTAGTCCTTGTGCTGGGAGAGAAAATATTCCCAGGATATGCGTCTTCTCACAAAAATCCTCTACTCTAGGAGAACATGAACACCTGAACAGGCGCACATACACAGCAATATGATAAAAATATGATTGTTTATCTACTTGTTCATGGCCTGTCTCCCGACAACCATAAAAGATTCACCAGGAAGGCTTCACGTGTCTTCTTTACAACTTCATCCCATTGCCGGGCACAAAATAGATCTGGTATCTATAATATCTCTAAGACTGTGTTGAGTTGATGAATAAATGAATTCATGAACAAATGAATGAATGGTAAAACAGAGACATGCCAAGAATACTGAAACGTTCTAAGAGGAAGCAGCACAGAAGGCCTCACAAGGAACTAATGTTTGAACTAAGCCTTGAAGAATGGAAACTATTATTGCAGGAAAGAGCCAGTTCTGACTCCATACGGGAACTGTTTCTTGCTGTTGGAACTGTTTGACTTGCTTTTCATTGCTTTTGTTATTGTAATCATCCGTGGTATCCTGCCTCAGAAAATCCTGCCCCTCTGCCCGATTGTTAACTAAAGTGTCTTTGTTCAGGACCTTGTCCACCTGTGGATGCCAGGAAGGAAGAATTATCACACCCCCTGTCCTAGAGTTGCCTTTCTAAGAGATATTTGCAAGATTAATGGCCTTTTTAACTTCGTTTCCTCACTGCCCCCCATCTCTGTTCTATAAAAGAAACTGGCATCCAGACTGCAATAAGATGGTTATTTTGAGACACTAGTCTGCCATCTTCTTGGCAGCAAGCTCTCCGGATGAAGTATTCCTTGCCTCAACACCTAGTCTCTGATTCACTGGCCTGTCATGTGGCAAGCAGGGACAATGTGGGGGGCCTGGTCAGAGAGCAGGGCTAGCAGGAAATAAGAATACAAATAATACAAATTGTATCCAAGACCCCTGGAGCAGGGATCCTGGTAAAGACTGTGGACTCTGTCCTGTGGAAATGGAGGAGGGGTGGGGATTTCAAGTAGAGTTGACTTGGTTATATTCTGCCTGCTAAAAAGATGGTTGTTCTCATTGCAGTTTGGTGGGTGGATTGGAGCCCAGGAAGCTCGGGGGCTAACACCGGAGTCCAGGCTGGAGAGAATGAAGGCAGAGCTAAGACTAGGTATCATTTAAAGGATTGAAGAGAGATGTTTGGGACTCAGTTTCTAGGATCTGGTAACAACTCGTGGAGATGGTGAGGATGGAGAGGACCAGGGAGGGAAGGCTCAAGGTGATGCACAAATAATTTTTTGGAAGTTCTGTGAACAATGGGGCCGGCCGTTCACTAGGAAAGGGCCTGAGTCAGCAGGGGGTGACCAGTTTAAAAATTCCAGAAGGTAGATGTTTATGTCCAGAGCTTAGAAATGAAATCAGAATGCAGATAAAGATTTATGAATCGAGCTTTCACCTAGATAAATAAGAAACAATGAAATAATAAAATGTATTGAATATAAGCTAATACAGTAATGAAACAACTGTGTAATTGTGGAATAACAAAAACTGAAAAATAATGGAATCATGCATCATCTTTCTAGATGATCAATCTACACGGTGACAAAATATATCCAAACAACTCACTATGTTTCTAATTTATTGTGCTGCAGTTAATAAGCTATACAAAAAATCCTAGATGGATATTTCTCTGTCTGACTTTACTCAGTATAACAGTCTCTAGTTCCATCCATAGGACAGGGAACTCTGCTTAATGTTATGTGACAGCCTGGATGGGAGGGGAATTTGGGGGAGAATGGATACATACACATGAATGGCTGAGTCACTCTGCTGTGCGCCTGAAACTATCACAACATTATTAATCGACCATACTCCAATATAGAAAAAAAGTTTTAAAAAATCCTGGCTGGAGGGAGAGCCTCAGATCATCTTTCAGCATGTCCTGCACAATCAGGCACAGTCCCAAGCCCTGGACATGCAGTCTCCTGCAGTCTCTGTCCTCATGGAGATGGCAGGTCCTCAGCATCGCGGTCATGAATACAACCTACACCTTAAGTCGAAGGACAACTAAAACTCAGCGAGTGCTAGAAGGGGTCTGTCTCAGAGGAGAAAGGAGGTTTCTCTGATGAAATGACAGGTGAACTGAACTCAGAAGCTTGAGTTTGATGCAGGGGAAGAAGAAAGACAAACAAGTGTTTGAGAAAGAGGGACCAGTCCCTGGAAGAGCCCTGGTGGAGGGAGGAGAGGAAAATCTAAGGTCCTAGAAGAAGCAGGTACGGCCCAAGTAGAGAGAACCAGGAGGGCAAGCAGGTCAGAGGGGCTACCCTGGTAGCTGCCAAGGAGCATTCGTGGAGGAAGGGACCATCCGTTAATGTCTAAGCTCACAAAATGCCTGCAAGAAAAATGAAAGTATATTAAGCTTGGCTAATGAAATGAACTAGAGATTCTTTATGATAGAGAATGCCTTACTGAATTTGAACAAATTAACTCAATTTAAAATTAGTTAATCTCTTCATAGAAAATAGCATTGCAAAGTCCCTAAATTATACAGGAATTCAATACATATTATTTGGATCTGAGTGGCTATTCCTAAGTCATCTTCCTCCCTACCCCGGATGATGTTTGCTAGTTTTGGTCGAATTCAGCCAACATAGGAAAGCATGTAGGACATTTCCTGGCCTGCAGGCACTGTCCTTGTTTAACAGCCTCCCCTTAACCAGGTAGCACATATGTGATTCTTTTGCTGTACAGAGCAATGTTATGGAAATTCAGGGACCTTAGGGAGGACACAATTTGACCATGCTGATGTGAGAAAGCCCACGTCTTCATCCAGTTAGGGGCACTTATTCTACCCCAGGCTATTGCTCCTTGTAAAATAAAGCTCTTACATTAAAAAAAAAAAAAGTATATTTTCAAGTAATTGGATTATCTTAATTCCAGATTTTGTTTAACTCCACTGAAAATGCAAACAGATTTGGAATTACGTGTGAGACGTTAATTACTTACATCTCACTGAGTGGTTATTTCTATGAATGAATGCACTTAATTAATTTTTCCCCTCACTTCTTGCTATTTCCTGACGATAATCTATTTTCTTTCATCACAGGGGCAATAGAAAAATAGCCAAAGAAGGATCCAGTGATTTGAAATTCCAGAACTTCGCTCTGCTGAAAAATAGGTCAGAATATTTCTTTGTTCATGAATAAAGAATTAATTTTTCCCCTCATTTCTTGCTATTTCCTGACGATAATCTATTTTCTTTCATCACAGGGGCAATAGAAAAATAGCCAAAGAAGGATCCAGTGATTTGAAATTCCAGAACTTCGCTCTGCTGAAAAATAGGTCAGAATATTTCTTTGTTCATGAATAAAGGAGTAAAACTTTTGATGCTGTGGCAAATAAGCTGACCAGCACACACACACACACACACACACACACACACACACACATATCGTTAATGGGATAGACTTATATTGCTCTCAATGATCTTAGATGTTACAGGGAGACTGAGACCCAGAACAAGAAGGGACTTGACGTGGGTTGACCTTCCAGACTGCCAGCACGTACGTGATGCAGGTGTCGGTTATGGGAGAGGGATGCAGGGGGAGGCTGGGGCCAGCAGAGGTAAGCTATTATATATAGGATGGCTAGACAAGGTCCCACTGTACAGCTCAAGAAAGCAGAGTCACTATCCTGTGATAAACCATAATGGAAAGGAATATAAAAAGAATTTTATATATATATATATATATGCATGTGTATGTGATAAGTTGCTTTAGTCATGTCTGACTCTTTGTGGCCCCATAGACTGTAGCCCACCAGACTCTGTCCATGGGATTCTCCTGGCAAGAATACTGGAGTGGGTTGCCATTTCCTACTCCGGGGGCTCTTCCAAACCCAGAGATCGAAACCACATCTCTTACATCTTCATTGGCAGGCGAGTTCTTTACCACTAGAGCTACGTGGGAACCCCCTTATACACACACACACACACACATATATATATATAACTGAATCACTTTATTGTACAGCAGTAATTTACAAACATTGTAATTCAACTATACTTCCATTAAAAAATATCAAAGATTATGTGTAAGGTAAAACAGCCAATAAAAAAATTAAAAATTTTTAAAAAGCACCTCCCAGTCATCCATAGCATTTCAGACCAGAGCTATTTCCACCGCCCACCTGGGTCTCTAAACAGCCCAAGAGACAGCCTTTGAGGGGAAAGCTTGCATCCTTCAGCTGTTGAATGATTTAAGTGATGAATCATGGGAGGATCCAGCCATGAGTTCACAGCCAGGTCTCAGAAGTGAGGAGACTAGAGGGAGCCATGTGCCCACTTGGTTTCTTTCCTTTTTCTTTCAACTGAGCGAAACATTTACGAGCAATTATGGCATTAGGACAGGCTCTTGAAAATGCTGAAACAAGAGGCAGAGTCCTGTCTCCAAGGGGCTCGCAGCCAAGTCTGAAAGCTCAGAAGGAGGGCCACTTGATGAAATGAGTGACAAGGGACCAATTGTGAAGCCAGCTCTAGCTCTGCGTTGAGCCAGGTCTGAATCTGAGCAATGCCCTGTTGCCCAGAAGGGTTGTAGGCCTGCCTGCCCCTAGCCAGAGCCCCTCACCAAGCCCTGCCAGATCTGTCTCTGTACCTAAAGGACCCCAAGGGTTTCCAGGTGTCATAGCAACACTTGCATCCCAGCGAACTTCAACTCAAATCAACCTTCAAAGATCCATTCAGTTCCTAGTAGAAGTGGTCTTGGCATGCTAAGATGTGCTTGAAGTAATATTTTCCCTAAGCAGAGTGAATGCATCCCTGTAAAACTGAATACTTGAAATATTTTCAAGGCTGCATTAAGCGAAGGAAAATTTGTGGCTATTCTCAGACTTCTTCGCTGTTTACATTCAACACATTTGAATAATGCCTTTTAAGTCAATATTTCTGATTTCTTGATAATAGCAAGAGATGGGAGATGGACGGGTTAGAAGTCTTCCTTCAAATGGAGATGGTTGCAGCAATTACATACCTCAAAGTAATATTTACAGTTACATTTGCAAGAGAGAGAGAGCAGTGCTTTTTTCCGAAGCAAATTATTTCAGGATGTGTCATAGCATGCTCGAGATATATTAAAAAGAGCAACAGACGATGTTTCTGCAACCTGTTCCAAACCATTTATAAACCCAAATTAAAAAGAGAAAACTCCTATATACATACAAATCTTTGTACCACTGCATATTTTATAATGAAAGTATTATATGAATATAAATTAGTATCTGAGATCTATAAATCAAATCAAAATGTCTAAAAACTACAGATTTGGATCTACCTTCATACTTTCAGAACTAGTAAATGGATGCTTTCATTCTCCACTCAGGTGACAATTATCAGCATCTGGCATGAAGCTGTAAGGGCCATGCCCCACATGGGCAGGACCAAAGGACAGGATAGGCTCTGCTCCCCAGCTGAGTGGCCTCATTCCAACAAGCCCCATTCCAACGCCTTGCTTCTTTTAGAAATGGTACTTGGAAACAAGAGCAGACAGAATTGACTGGCAGTCAGGTGCTTAGAACTCCCACACTTTCACTGCTGAGGGCCCAGTTCAGTCCATGGTTGGGGAAATAAGATCCCACAAGCTGTGTGATGCAACATGAAAAAAAAAAAAAGAAAAGAAAAGCGAGAGTACACTGTCTTACCCACCATCAATCCCCCGGATATAAGGTAGTGCTTGTGTTTGGGGAATAAATGCCTGACCTCTGCCGCGTGCCTGGAACACAGTAGGTTCTCAATAAATAACAAAGGCCAACAGGCGCTGAGTGCTCGCCACGGGCTAGGTGATATTTTAAGAGCTTGTATGCCGAGAAAGGCAATATCATATGAAATCGCTTGTATGTGGAATCTAAAGAACTGGTACAAACGAACCTATTTGTAAAACAGAAATCGAGCCACAGATGTAGAAAATACGCTAATGGTTGCCAAGGGGGAAAGAGGGGGAGATAAATTGGGAGATTGGGATTGACATATACGCACTACTATACTAGTAGGGGCTTCCCTGGTGGCTCAGAGGTTAAAGCGTCAGCCTGCAATGTGGGAGACCTGGGTTCGATCCCTGGGTCAGGAAGATTCCCCTGGAGAAGGAAATGGCAACCCACTCCAGTATTCTTGCCTGGAGAATTCCATGGACGGCGGAGCCCGGGGTCGCAAAGAGTCGGACAAGACTGAGCGACTTCACTTTCATTTCACTTTCTAAACTGCAGCCCTGAGACAGCTAAACATTAATTAGCACCAGATATATTAATAGGGGCTTCCTAGGTGGCGCTAGTGGTAAAGAACCTGCCTGCCAATGCAGGAGACCTGAGAGACCCGGGTTTGATCCCTGGATCGGGAAGAGCCCCTGGAGGAGGGCACGGCAGCCCACTCCAGGATTCTTGCCTGGAATCCCATGGACAGAGGAGCCTGGCGGGCTACAGTCCATAGGGTCTCAAAGAGTCCGACACGACTTAAGCAACTTAGCGTGGCACTCACGGCACATGTATAAATAGATAGCTGCTGTATAGCACAGGGAACGCTACTCAGTACTCTGTAATGCCCTATACAGGGGCAGAATCTTAAGAAGAGATTGGATGCATATATGTGTATAACTGGCTCAGTGGTGGAGGCTGGCGGTTTAGTCGCTAAGTCGTGTCCTACTCTGCAACCCCATAGACTATAGCCTTCCAGGCCCCTCTCTCCATGGGGTTCTCCAGGCAAGAATACTGGAGTGAGTTGCCATTTCCTCCTCCAGGAGATCTTCCAGGCCCAGGGATCAAACCCAGGTCTCCTGCAATGCAGGGAGACTCTTCACTGACTGAGCAATGAGTCCTTGCCAGTAACACTGTAAATCAACTATACTCCAATTTTTTAAAATGAACATAAAACATCTCAGTAGGTAGTGTCTCACGGCAGCCTAGCAGTCACATTCTCACTAAGAGAAGAACACAGGCTGGAGATGGTGAATAACTTCCCTGAGGCTGAGGTGTATCGCAAACAATAGGCCTGAGTAGGATAAATATTACCAATCTCTGAAGCAACCCTGGCTCTGCATCGCTGCCCTCATGACTGCCATCCCTCAGTTAGGTGTAGGGGTCAACTCCAGCGACAGCTACAGAAGGCCTGTCCTCCCCCACCCACCCCAAACTCAAACATGCACGGACCTTCTGGTAACATACTGAGGTGTATCGCAAACAATAGGCCTGAGTAGGATAAATATTACCAATCTCTGAAGCAACCCTGGCTCTGCATCGCTGCCCTCATGACTGCCATCCCTCAGTTAGGTGTAGGGGTCAACTCCAGCGACAGCTACAGAAGGCCTGTCCTCCCCCACCCACCCCAAACTCAAACATGCACGGACCTTCTGGTAACATACAAGGTAAAATGCAAAGCTCGGTGCTGGGGTTTCACAAAGGTGATACCGCCCAGGAGACTATCCAAGAAAAACACCAGATCACATACCTGTCCATTACCCATGACCTGTCCACAAGACTGAGACAAATGTTTTCTAGAACAGCCCATGGCATCTACCTGGCGGAGTCCTCAACACCCACCACACCCCCATGTGGGCAGAAATAGAAGCACTGCCACTGTTTTCCGAAGGAGTCCAAACCTGAATCAGTAGCTGAGTGCCTAACAAGTGCCAGACCCTCCATGAAAGAAACTTCAGCATTTAATCCTCTGAAACAGGTACTGAGTTGGCCAAAAAGTTCGGGAAGATGTCACAGAAAAACCCCAATGAACTTTTTGGCCAACCCACTGTGATCATTCCCATTTAACAGATGAGGAAAGAAAGCCTGAGAGAGGCGCCGCGTCTTAGTCACAGCCACAGAGCCGGTAACTGCTAAGAGCTGGATCTGGATTCAGAGTCTGACTTCAAATCCAAGGCCTATTCTGGGTTCTAAGTTTTCTGTTCCTGTGAGTCTCAAACCTACCCTTGTCAAGACTCCACTATGAATAAGGAGCACATGTCCTGAGAAAGGACATCCACACCCATATCACGAAGCCTCCAGCAGTGATTCTTCGAGCTGACATGTCCTAAGAAGGACATCCCCAGTCACGAAGATTCCTGGCGGCGATTCTTAGAACTGGTCCCTGGACCAGCAGTATCAGCCTATCATCTAGGAACTGCTTGGAAGTGTAGGTCCTCAGCCCCACCACCGAATCAGACACTTGGGTTTTAGAGTCTGAGCACCTGGATTAAACAGTGATGATGACGGCTGTGCATGTTTGAGAGCCTCGGCATCAAACATTGTTACCAAGAGTGCAAGCTTTGGAGCTGGGGTAAGAGGTCTCTGGGCTCAGCCCTCTCAACTAGGTAAACAAGATGGAAGGAAGAAGATGTAAGACAGGGGTGCAGGAGGGTGGGATGGAAATGGGAGAGAACGCTGTCCTCACCCGTGAGAGATCACTTGTAACAGGACACAAGACACTGTGCCACAGTGGGGACTGAAGCAGATGCAGGCCCCATGAGCTCAGAGGTGGTAAGGCTTGGGAGCCGGAGGGCTTTCTCAAGCCCACTTTCTAGGGAGAAGTGAAGGCAACGTTCACACTCCAAGTGCAAGACTCTGTTTCCAACCCCATTCCTGACGAGGCCACTCCTAACAGCGTCGCTCACGTTTCCCACATTCATACTCTGTCCAATGCATCACCTCATTGTCTAGGGATTTTTCTCTCCTGCCATTAATACCTGCTGCTGCTGCTAAGTCACTTCAGTCGTGTCCAACTCTGCGACCCCATAGATGGCAGCCCACTAGGCTCCATCCCTGGGATTCTCCAGGCAAGAACACTGGAGTGGATTGCCATTTCCTTCTCCAGTGCATGAAAGTGAAAAGTGAAAGTGAAGTCGCTCAGTCGTGTCTGACCCTCAGCGACCCCATGGACTGCAGCCTACCAGGCTCCTCCATCCATGGGATTTTCCAGGCAAGAGTACTGTAGTGGGGTGCCATTGCCTTCTCCAATTAATACCTGCAGCAATATCTAACTCCAGGGGACCAGGTGGAGCTGGCTGTCAATTCTCAGGTCCCAGGAGGCTGGTCCTCAGGGAGACGGCTTCCCTGCTCTATTCAGTGCACTGGGAGGCCCCCTGCCGGCTGTCCTTGCCAGGCACCCCTGAGATCACAGCTCAGCTCGGGATGGGCAGCCACTGCAGTAGGCCTGTGCTTGGCTTCCCTGGTTTGGCCCTTCCTGTTCTTCAACCGCTCTGAGGATCTGCGGCCCTGGGTGGGGAGCTGCAGACCCCACCCAGGGGCCCTGGGAGCCTGGTGCTCTCCGTGCGGCGCCGAGTCTGTGCAGCCAAGCAATAGCTGGAGAAGCCATCCAGTTGCCCTGCCCTTCCCTCTGACAGAGCTCTCACTGCTGGAGCCCTTGGCAGTGTGGAACCCACCAGCTCCCAGCCCCTCCCCAAGTAGGCCTGGGGCCTAAGTCGAAGGGCAAGGCAGGAGCGGAGCTGAGGCCAGGAAGGCGCCAGTGCCGCCTCCCAGCCTCCCGCAGCCTGCTCCTTTCTGGGCAGTAACCCTAGCAGCTGGGCAAGTCTGGGCAAGGCTCACCCAGGGCAGAGCAGCATCGCACCCAGGACTCTACCAGATCGGGCCTCTGAGCAGAGCTGGAGCTCTGCCGTTCTGGAGGTGCACTCGGGCCTTCCCAATCAGGGATTGCAGATGCACCCAGCTGGGCTGCCTCGTCTTCCCCCGAGGAGGCTCGCTTCCCTGCATGCTGTGCACTCAGCTGTTCCCTCCAGTCCCCTCACTGTGCTGAAAGTGTCCTTCCTAAAGATTCCCCCAAGCTGAGAGCTTTGCAGAGGGTGCCAGGTGCTTTCAGAAGATGCACGGGAGTGTGCTGTCCCGCCAGCTCTCTGTGGTCATCCGCAAGGAGCTCCTGTGTAAGCTCCTATGTGGAAGATGCTCAATAAACACGGCTGAAGGGAATAAGAAGAGTGGGAAGGAGGTAGATAAAGTCAGGATGCCCCAGGATGCTATGAGCTTGTACTCCTCCCAGCACCTGGCAGAGACTGGATCCTGAAATAGGTGATAGAAGAAACTTTTCACAGAGCAAGGATGGAAAAACGAAAAGAGAGAGAAGGGAATTGCCTGGCAGTTCAGTGGTTAAGACTTGGCACTTTTGCTGCCGAGGGCCTGAGTTCTATCCCTGGTCGAGGAACTGAGATCCCACAAGCTAAGCTGCACAGCCGAAAAAGAGAGAGAGAAACAGGGAAAGATGGCAGAACAAACGGGAGAGGGACAGAGAGTATGTGGAGGGTGGAGGGGACGGTAGATTCGGGTGTTGCTCTGCCCACTGGAGCTAAAGTCGTCCTGGCAAAGCACCGCGCTCTGCACCGCTCACTCATCTGCTGTATGACCGTCAGACTGCCAAATGAATTTGTTTTCCTCTTTCAGTATTTGTCAGGAGCTTAGATAGCATATATGGAAGTGATTGGAGCTCACAGGACATGCTTTCTGTCCCCCAAAAACTTACAGTCTAGTTGAGGAAAGAAGGAAAAGTGAAATTTAACATGAGATTCATGTAAGAAGTTAATAACTATACACTGCTTTGAGCTACACGAAGTGTACATTTAGAGCTGAAAGGGCTGAAATAGAAGCTCAGGGGAGGGAAGGCTCTGGAACCCTGGTAGGGTAGGATGCCGAGGGGGTGAGAGTCAGACTAGGCTGGCCCCAGCCAAGAGTGTGGTGGGGGTATGAGCGTTTCATGGTTCAGAATGAGATCAAACTCTGGCAGTGTCTTTCTCGGGATCACTTCAGGGAGTTGCATCCTCCCAAATATTTTTCTGTAAAAACGAAATAGAAAAGAGAAGATTCTTAGACCTAGTCAAGGATATCTTTCCCAAAAATATGAATCCATAATCTTCCTATGCTGTTGGTGGGAATGTAAATTTGTGCAGCCACTATGGAGAACAGTGTGGAGGTTCCTTAAAAACTAAAAATAGAGCTACCATATGATCCAGAAATCCTACTCCTGGGCATACAACCAGAAAAGACAAAAACTCTATTTCAGAAAGATACATCCACCCCAAAGTTCACTGCAGCACTACTTACTATTCACAACAGCCAAGACTGGGAAGCGACCTATGTGTCCATCCACAGATGAGTGGATAAAGAAGATGTGATACATATACAGAATGGAATATCACTTAGCCGTAGAAAAGAAGGAAACAATGCATTTGCAGCAGCATGGATGAAGCTGGAGATTATCGTATTAAGTGAAATAAGTCAGATGGAGAAGGACAAATATTATGATATTGACTAATATGTGGGATCTGAAAAAAATGATACAGTGAACTTATGTATGAAACAGAAATACACTCACAGACTTGGAAAACAAACCTACGCTTACCAAGGGGGTAGTGCTGGCTGCTCCGTTGTGTCTGACTCTGTTGAGACCCCATGGACTACAGACCGCAAGGCTCCTCTGTCCATGGAATTCTCCAGGCAAGAATACAGGAGTGGGTAGTCATTCCCTTCTCCAAGGGATCTTCCTGACTCAGGGATCAAACATGGGTCTCCTGCATTGTAGGTGGATTCTTTACCATCTGAGCCACCAGGGAAGCCCCGCTAAGAAGGAAGGGAGGAAGGATGAATTGGGAATTGGGTATTAGCAGATATACACTACTCTATATAAAGTAGATTAACAGTACGACCTCCTGTAGAGCACAGGGAACTGTACTCAATATCTTATAATAACCTATTGTGGAAAAGAGTCTGGAAAAGAATGTTGCTCTATGCCTGGATCACTGTAAATCAATTTTACTTCAATTTTTAAAAAAGCATTTCCATCACCTGCCCCCAAAAAGTAAGGAACCATTATTCACTTATTAAATACGAGACTTGATCTGATTCCACCTTGGTGTGAATTTCATCTGCTTCAAAGGAATAAGGAGTCGTTCCTTATTCTCTGACATCAAATTTGTAATGAAAACTGGAACCAGGCCCCAGGGGGGACTTGCATGCCCACCCATGGACCAGGTTCCTACGTGCTGGACATCCTGCAGCCTCTCTGGGGGGGGCCAAGTCTGCGTGTGGACCCAGACATGTGCTGTGGTGGGGCTCGAGGCTGTCTCACTCCAGGGTTGTTCTCTCACCTGTGTTTCCCTGCTGCCTGCCTCGCCATCATCCACTCGCCCCTTCCCGCCTCTGTGCTCATTCAACAACATGCTTTTGTGCATAAGCCGCATTCCAGGCCCTGTGTTAGGTACCTGGTCTCCCCTTTAGGAGCTAAGGGCCTGGGGTAGGAAGTTTGAGAAGGGGAGCCGGGCTCCATTCTGGTGAGACGAGTGTGGGTTCCAGGTGCCAGGTGATCAGAGCAGGGTTTGGGTGCCCATGTCGGAAAAGAATAAAAACCCACCCTGCTGAGGCCTGTCACACCTCTTCCTGAGACTGTTACACTCCTGTCCTTCCCTCTCCACTCAGACATGTGTGCTCCAGCATCACTTTCCTGAGATGCGGCTCTGAGCATCCTTTATCCTCTGCATTGAGACCCATCACACCACCTAGAGGTCAACACAGTCCTTCCAGCTTATCCCTCAGGTTCCCTGCCCTCCAAGCTCCCCGTGCATTTCCACACCTCCGCCCACATGTCTCCCTGATGCAAACCCTCCCCATCCCTCAGGGAGGTGGAGAGAAGAGGCTGGGCCCGTCAGGTGGGAAATACAGCACTAATATCCCATCATAGCCCTGATGTTGATAGCAAGATACTGTCCAGCAAGAATTGCTACGAAGTTTGAGTGAAATGAGCTCCCAACATGTTGCAGATAGAGCAGGAAGAAGGGAATGAATTTAGAAACTTGATCTCTGCCTTCACTCCTTTTTGTTTCATATTTAAAATGAGTTTTGCTGTTGTTTTTACTCATTAAATTGTGTCCAGTTCTTTTGTGACCCCATGGACTGTAGCCCACCAGGCTCCTTTGTCCATGGGATTCTCCAAGCAAGAATACTGGAGGGGGTTGCCATTTTCTTCTCCAGGGGATCTTCCCGACCCAGTGATCAAACTGTATCTTCTGCATTGGCAGGCAGACTTTTTTTTACCACTGAGCTACCAGGAAGTTCCTAAAATGAGTTTGAAAAGTGTAAGTTGCTCAGTGATGTCTGAATCTTTGCAACCCCATGGACTATACAGTCCATGAAATTCTCCAGGCCAGAATACTAGAAGGGATCGTCCCAACCCAAGGATCAAATCCAGGTCTACCCATATTGGAGGTGGAGTCTTTACCAGCTGAGCCACCAGAGAATCCCAAGAATACTGGAGTGGGTAGCCTAACCCTTCTCCAGCGGATCTTCTTGACCCAAAAATTGAACCAGGATCTCCTGCATTGCAGGTGGATTCTTTACCAGCAGAGCTAATAGAGGTAGTGACTACTTAAAAATTCAGTCATTTTCCCCAAAATCAGAGAACTTTACTCTAAAGTAATCCTTCTATTTCAGAAGCA
Organism: Oreotragus oreotragus; assembly: GCA_006410675.1. Taxonomy (NCBI): domain Eukaryota; kingdom Metazoa; phylum Chordata; class Mammalia; order Artiodactyla; family Bovidae; genus Oreotragus; species Oreotragus oreotragus. The sequence goes on along the minus strand of SJYX01009332.1, from coordinate 102,129 downwards.
GAGCTTTCAATGAGGTTTGGAGCTGAGCCAGTTAATCCTGGAGGTTTGGGAGAGGGGATGAAATCACCCCAACCACTTCCCAGGGGTTTTGCTGCCGCATTCTGGACCAGTGGCGGGTGCCTGGGGAGACCCAGAGGGGCCCACCAGACTCGAGAGGGTGATGAGGAATTAATCTCCAAGCCAGGAGCCTGACCCTGGAGACAGGATCAAGTCCCGTCTCTATGGGACCGGAATAACACACCATCCAAACTCTGTTCCCATGGATAAGACAACATGCGCGCACCCTGCCCGCTCCATCAGACCCAGTTCTCCCAGGCAGCAAGGGGTGGGGGGGAGTTTAATCTAGTACCCTCAAAAAATTAAAAATGATTAAACCTTTTAAATTATTAATAAGTATTAAAAATTCAAACTAACTCAGAAATTAAACATCTTCATTTGTAATGAGCCTTAAATATTGAAAACCACCAACCTCTGGAGGCCAGCTTTGTTCACTCCATACCCCGTGAATTGCCCTGCCCACCATGTGGACAGACAGAAATAGAGAGGGACAGCTGCTTTACTCGGGGCCCAGATACCAAAAGGAGCAGGAGGGTTGGGAGGGCAGAGGGGCGGCTGCCAAGCGACACATCATTCAGCTGCAGCCTGTTCACACGTGGCCACGTGATGGATGCTGTTGACGAAAGCAAGCCAGGGAACATCCTTGTCACTCCCTGGCAAGAGGCAGTTTGCTAACCATGAGCCTTGCTTGAGCACAGAAAGAACGCATCAAATCTCCAGGAAGTCTGCGAGCGGCATCCTTCATTAATCACCCTGGGCTGTCAGGCTGTGAAGAGTGTTAACACAGGAGCCTTTTCAGAGTGCTTGTCAGCTCCGTGTTGAGATGTGGTCTGCACTCCAGCCAGACATACCCCTGGAGTCCAGGATGCCTCCCCAGACCCCTCCTTGCAGCCTCCCTCCCCACCCCACCCCACCCC
>SJYX01009332.1:80935-100105 GCA_006410675.1 Oreotragus oreotragus | reverse complement strand
CCCCACCCCGGGCGTTTGGGCTCAGCTGGAATAACAACATCATTCCTGCCTGGCTGCCGCTTCCTCTGCTAACTCATCTGGCTTCCATTGACGCACAGAGGACCCTGGGGTGCACAGTCCCGGAGGATATGACATATGAATGAGCCCTGTGGCTTTGGGGCCCCACCAAGAGGAGTCAGCAGATAAACCACTTGCAGATGGCTTTACAATTGGGAGGAAGCTTCCAGAGGCAGGGAGCCTGGCGGGCTAAGTTGTTGCCTTGGCTGGTGAATAATAAGGCCATTCCTGTCACTGCCGATGGCTTTCCGTGTCACTTTAGACATGTGACTTCTAAATTTTAGTTGCATCTGCAAAGCAAAGCCCACAGGCCAGAGCTGAGCCCTGCTCAATGCCTGAACAGGTGTTTTTCCCTTCAGATATGCTCTTTTTAGCATCCCAAGACCTCAGTCCAGCCTCCAAGAATCTGAAACCTGCAACCACAAATTGGACATTATTTCCAACGTGCTTTCAGACATTGATGGTCTTTGAGTCTAAAAACTGGGTGGGCGAGGCCTTCCCTGTTGACTCAGTGGGAAAGAATCCGCCTGCCAATGCAGGAAACACGGGTTCAATCAATAGTCTGAGAAGATCCCACATGCCACGGAGCAGTCAAGCCCACACACCACAGCTGTTGAGACTGTGCTCTAGAGCCGGGAGCCACCGCTACTGAAGTCCACACGCCCTCGATCAATGCTCCGCAACAAGAGAAGGTGCCGCGATGAAAAGGCTGGGCACGGCAACTGCCGTGTAACCCCTACTCGCCACAACTAGAGAAACGCCCGCTTAGCAACAAAGACCCAACACAGCCGAAAACGAAATAAGTAAACAAATAAAATTTAAAAATAAAATAAAAATGGGGGCGAGGCCAAGACAGAGAATGACATCTTAATTTAAAACCTGAAGCTCCTCCTCCCGTCCCAGGAAGAGGGTGCCTCGTCCTCAAAGTCCCAGGGTCAGGACCACATCCTGCCTGTGCTCACACGCTGCCTTCTGTCCACAGCCTGCCACGCCCGCATCAAGCTGCCTGTACTGTCGCAGAAATATATCATTTCCATGTCACACGTCAGGAGTTGCGACTCTGGGGAGCCTTTCGTGGCATTAATCAAAGACCAAGATATCAGGGAAGAGGCCATGTGTGGAAAGTGTCAAGAGAGAGCTCTCAGGCCCCAGATAAATGATCTGCTCCTTCCTGGCTGATTTACTGTTAATTTCTCCAGGATCTCGAGCAACGTGAAAGAGAGCCAAGAGCAAACCACACAGCACCTCAGGGCAGCGCACAGTCCTTCCAAAGCATGACTGCCCAGCACCTGCAGGCAAGGGCCAGGGGAGGTGGCACGGATCTTGGGGGTGGGGGGTGTCCCACAGGCCGGTGGCAATTCCTTCGATCTCGGCAGGATGGGATGAGCCATGGAGCCCTGTGAACCCCACATTTCCTCCTTGAACTTGGAACAGTGGTAGCGACCCAACAGAATCGTTTGGGGCATGAGCCTTATGAGAAGAGGGCAACAGGCTGAGCTGGACGTGGGACTCGTGGGCTGTGATCTCCTGGTGACTACGAGCTCCCAGCTTAACTCTTCTGTGCCCGGTGTCCCAGCCACCACCAACGAGACCTCATAAATATTTACACCCGGCATGTGTTGCGATGCTCAATTAATTGCTCCTGTGACGCACTTTGAGAGCCTCAGAGGATAGGTACCCTGCAAAGACCAAGGGTTATTAAAGGCACAAACAACTAAGCTCACAGCAGGCTCATCCTTCAGAGCCTTCATTACCCCAGGGCCTTTCAGATCATTGCCTGAAATCTAGGGAAAAGGAGCTTCCAAAAGCACACTGTCCAAGGGGGAATGTGGCGGCCAGGAGAAGACTTCATTGGTCTTCCCAGATAACTTTACCACTGAAGACATGCAAAGGCCTGAAACTATTTGGAAAAAATAAATAACAATTCATCCTCACTAGTCATCAAGGAAGTGAAACAGATAAAAAGAATCAAGTAGCAAATAGGAAAAGTTGTTTTAAATGGTTTTAAATGGTCGTGGATTTAACACTGGTAAGATGTGATGAGATGATCACCCCTCACTCTGTAAACCAGAATATAGATTGAAAGATTGATGCAAACCATCCAGAAGGCATGTGAGTGATATGAATCAAGGAGCTAAGAAGACCCACATTATCATTGTCAGACACTTCCGCTGCACTTGATGGAGTCTCTCCAAGGAAAAACTCAGCGATCGGATTCAAAATGCAATCAGGGGTCCGCAATGCAACATGATTTACAGTTGCAAAAGGGAGCAAGAACCTAATTTCCCCCTCCAGAAATCACACTAGCATGTTTTTTAGAAACAGCTAAAGATCTACAATGCAGTTTTTATTGGGGTACAATTGCTTTACAATGTCATGCTAGTTTCTTCTGTACAATGAAGGGAATCAGCTGTATGTGTACATATATCCCCTCCCTCTTGGTCCCCCCGTCCCACCTCCCCCATCTGTCTCCTCTAGGTCATCACGAAGCACGGAGTTTGAGCTTCCTGTGCTTTATAGCAGGGTCAATATACTTTACCCCTGGTCGTGTATATGTGTCAGTCCTAATCTCCCAGTTCATCCCTCCCTCCCCTTCCTCCAGCACGGGTTCACACGTCTGTTCTCTATATCTGCAGGAGCCTCCATATTCTTTCATATTATTTTTAGGCATCTATATATCACAATGCATACGGACATCCTCATACACACGTGCGCACATATGCCTGAGACTCGCCAAAATATTACCTGTGGTGTTGAGCGTTTTTTTTTCTAGATGCTTCTCTGGTTTTCTAAATTCTCTGTAATGAGATGTTCCTTTGGGTCTAGAACAGCACAAGCACAAAGGAAGTACTCTGTAACTTGATTTGTGACCTGCCTTCGGTGACTCCCTGGTCCTCTGGGGAGGACGATGAATTGAATGCAGCAGACACTTACCTTGGTTCTCTTTTCTGTCCTAGGTCATGGCCCAGAATCGACAGTGCCACAGGTAAGTCAGGGCCCCCAGGCACCGAAGCAGTGGGAATGTCAGCAGGAGTCTGTCATTCCTCCTTCCATCCTTCTCCATTTTTCCTTGGATAAAGCTATTGGCCTGTTCAAGGCNGTGAATCAAGGAGCTAAGAAGACCCACATTATCATTGTCAGACACTTCCGCTGCACTTGATGGAGTCTCTCCAAGGAAAAACTCAGCGATCGGATTCAAAATGCAATCAGGGGTCCGCAATGCAACATGATTTACAGTTGCAAAAGGGAGCAAGAACCTAATTTCCCCCTCCAGAAATCACACTAGCATGTTTTTTAGAAACAGCTAAAGATCTACAATGCAGTTTTTATTGGGGTACAATTGCTTTACAATGTCATGCTAGTTTCTTCTGTACAATGAAGGGAATCAGCTGTATGTGTACATATATCCCCTCCCTCTTGGTCCCCCCGTCCCACCTCCCCCATCTGTCTCCTCTAGGTCATCACGAAGCACGGAGTTTGAGCTTCCTGTGCTTTATAGCAGGGTCAATATACTTTACCCCTGGTCGTGTATATGTGTCAGTCCTAATCTCCCAGTTCATCCCTCCCTCCCCTTCCTCCAGCACGGGTTCACACGTCTGTTCTCTATGTCTGCAGGAGCCTCCATATTCTTTCATATTATTTTTAGGCATCTATATATCACAATGCATACGGACATCCTCATACACACGTGCGCACATATGCCTGAGACTCGCCAAAATATTACCTGTGGTGTTGAGCGTTTTTTTTTCTAGATGCTTCTCTGGTTTTCTAAATTCTCTGTAATGAGATGTTCCTTTGGGTCTAGAACAGCACAAGCACAAAGGAAGTACTCTGTAACTTGATTTGTGACCTGCCTTCGGTGACTCCCTGGTCCTCTGGGGAGGACGATGAATTGAATGCAGCAGACACTTACCTTGGTTCTCTTTTCTGTCCTAGGTCATGGCCCAGAATCGACAGTGCCACAGGTAAGTCAGGGCCCCCAGGCACCGAAGCAGTGGGAATGTCAGCAGGAGTCTGTCATTCCTCCTTCCATCCTTCTCCATTTTTCCTTGGATAAAGCTATTGGCCTGTTCAAGGCGACTTTAGTGACTTAGAGTCTTTCCCTCTGATTGCTCCCAGGCTGAAAGTCTATGATGTCCACAGCTTTGGAGGCTGCCAGATGAGATGGAGATCCTGGCTCTCCATTTACTAGCTGCGTAGCCTTGGATGAAGCACAGATCCCTGTGGGCCCCAGTTTCCTCATCTGCAAAATGGGTAGAACTCTGCCAGAGTGCCAGTATTTGTGGCCACTCATTAGTGTTTGTTCAACTAGACTGTCCATAATGGACTCCTTCGAAAACACGTGTTGGGTGAATGAATGAGTCAGAACCCACTTTTTTGTGCTTCTCCTACATCTCTTTTAAAAGGGCCTAGTTCCCGCTGGTAGACAGTTAGGACCCTGTTAAAGTGTGAATAAAGTATTATATATACTTATTCATCTTAGAGCATTGTTATATCAAGGAAGGTCCCATAAAATTTCCTAGAAAACTGATGGCTAGAAATGATGACTGGAATGAGACTTAAAAAAAAAGAGAGAGAGAAATCGGGAATTCCCTGGCTTTCCAATGGTTAGGACTGCGAGCCTCCACTGCCAAGGGCCTGGGTTTCGTTTTTGATCAGGGAACAAAGATTCCACAAGGCATGGCCAAAAAAAAACAAGAAAGGAGATGAGAAATTGACCAGAGGGAGTATGCAAAGAAGCAATAGAGGCTTTGGGAGTGATGCCATCACAAATGAATTCACAGGATTCATTGTATTATATTATATATGATGAACTATTCTTTATATTACTTATAATGTGTTATATTCATATAACAAACGTTGGAGAGTATAACCAGCACCCGATGTGCCCCTCACAGCAGCGAGAAGGAGGAAAAAGCAAAATCAACTTTCCAAGTATGAGTTTAAATAGGAAACAAACGAGCACCCAGATCTAATCCTTCTTACAAAAGCTTCTCAGTCAGGTCCTAAGAGAGGTTGCACTGACTCAAGGTGTGTATATATTCAGTCGCTCAGTCGTGTCCAACACTTTGCCACCCCATGGACTGTAGCCCGCCAGGCTCCTCTGCCCATGGGATTCTCCAGGCAAGAACACTGGACCGGGTATCCATTTCCTTCCCCGGTTCTCTCAAGGCTGTTGTTTCTAAATCATACTAACTGTTGTCAAGCATATTCTCCCCACATGCTTGCCACCTCTCAACACCTTCTACCATCCACTTAGAGTTTGGGGAGCAGGGGCGGAGGGGCTGTAGAAAATTCTAAAGCGGATGGTGCCTCAAATGAGGTTGCTAATCTGGTTCGGTGGCCAGCGAATGTTAAGTGTGACCTGTATTCTCTCCCTTGGGACTTGTTCTCCACCTGCCTTAAGGGAGAGGAAAACTGACAAACAGATTCCATTTCAATAACAGCATTCTAGAGACACAAGCAAGAAAACGGAAACCAATCAAACCCGCCTCCAAAGTTGATAGAGATGAAGCTCCCCAGACTTGCCCAGAGCGCTTGAATCTACACCCTAACAAAAATACTTAGTGAACCAGACCACCCCAGCCTCTGCAAGCTTACACACTATGGCCAGCGTCTACTGAACTAGAATAAAGCTTGTATAATTAAAGACGCATGTGACACCACAGCCTCTGCAAGCTTACACACTATGGCCTGTCTATTGAACTAGAATAAAGCTGATATAGTTAAAGACGCAGGTGATGATCTATATAAAAGACAGTTTATCACCATGATATTTATAACATCCCAGGTACTTTAAAGGCGCTTGTAATTTTGTATCACGCAACTCATTGAAAATATTGTAAAAATACAGTTGAAATTAAAAGAACGTCTATATGAAAGAATACTATATAGACATTAAAAATGATGATCCTGAAGCACAGTCACTGAGGGGTATATTATAGCAAGATATTATATGAAAGGGCAGGCAAGAAAACACGCACGCACATTGTGATCATAGACACATAGTGTATATCACGTCTCTGTGTGCGTGCTTGTGTGTGTGTTAGTGATTTTGCTCTAATTAAACATTTATAGTGGCTGTCTCTCAGTTGGGAAAGAATCTGCCTGCCATGCAGGAGACCTGGTTTCGATCCCTGGGTCAGGAAGATCCCCTGGAGAAGGAAATGGCAACCCACTCCAGTGTTCTTGCCTGGAAAATCTCAGGGACAGAGGAGCCTGGCAGGCCACAGTCTCACAATGGGGTCACACAACTTAGTGACTAAACCACTATATCTTGGTATGGGAATATTATTGTGACTTTACTTCTCTTTTTTACTCATCTGTATCTTATGATTTTCCTACAGCAGCATATTTTTTTTATGCTCAAAACAACCTATCAAAAACAAAAAAATTCTCTAGGCCTAGGAGAAGGCAGACACATATCCAAACTTGGACAACCTGTCAATACCAACATCTTTTGTGACATATAGCAAACAGTGTCAAGTTTTTCCACAAAATAAGCTCAGGAGAGTGTCTCCTTTCACTGAATAAAGATTGATATTGGAGAGGACAGCCCATTTAGAAAGTGCGTCCTTCCGTCTTAAGTCACCATATACAATAAAAACTCTGATAAAGTTGTTTGTTGGTTGACTCAATTAAACAGACAACAAATTTCATTTTTACAGGAATACTTGTTTTGTTTTGGTTTTTTTCCTAAGGAAAATCAATCTTAAAGGTTTTTTTTTTTTTTTTTTTAACCCTCACTTCTAAAAGAGAAAATAATACAAATTTTAAGACTTGGCAGGGGGGGAAAATGGTAGGTAAGGAATATGTGAGCATCCACTGCCGCCTGCTGGCCGTTTCTAGGTAGGGCAATATCTGTATTAATATAGCTGAAGCTCCTTCTCCCCCAAAATGCTGGGAATGCTGGGGAAGCTGGTGAACAGAAACAAATTGAAACGTTAACAATCGAATTGCAGGAAAAAGCTCTCCACCCAGTTTTCATAAACACAAGCCAGGATTCCAATCATCCAAGGCTGATAAGCCCACGGACTTAAAATTGCCTTTAAAATCCAGGGTGTATCAGAATCTCAGCAGCGAAAAATGCTTATCACAAGCCCATGTCAGGGTTGGTTCTTTGGCAGAGCTATAGTGAGGCCAGAAGGATAATTCTAATTCAGGTAGTGCTAGGATAGTCTTTTGAGAATCACTGGCTGAAGAAAAAAATACAGACAGGTGGATGGAAACTTATCAAGTCTGCCTCCACCAAGAGGCAGCTGCCTGTTTAACTATCACCATTCATTCATCCATTTATCCATTCATTCAACCAACTGAGGTAGTTTCTTAACATGTCAGATACTCTAACCAGCTTTGACCACGAGTTTTTGTCTGTTTGTTTGTTGTAATTGATAATAATTCTACTTAATGCACTTATCAAAGCTCATGTAACATCAGTACACTAAAATACTCTTAAAAATACAAAACGCCATCGCAAGTCAACGAGATATTTTGACCACAAGTTTTTGAAAAGGGAAATAAAAGTGAAAGTTTCCCGGGACTCAGCTAGTCTGAGATTCTCATACCATACTTTACAGAGGAGGAAACTAAGAGCTAGAAAAGAGAAGTAAATTTCCAAGAGCTATCTGGTGAGAACATTGAGCCTGTTCTCCCAACTCCCAGGAAATGTTTCCCATATAGCTATGTCTGCAAGTTTAGACTATTTGTGACTTGAAATTCACAGATCATAATCTTCAGATCAGGAGACTATGATTCAGTGAATAAAACTGAAATTCATTCACTGAAAACTGAAATCTAGCCAGAAGTGCTAGATGACTGAGCAGGTAGATAGATAGATAATTAATAAATGGATAGATAGACAGAGATTTAATATGTATTAGATATATAAAATACATAAAATTGCTATTCAGTTGCTAAGGTGTGTCCAGCTCTTTGAGACCCCAAGGAAGGCAGCACACCAGTATTTCCTGCCCTTCACTATCTCCCGCAGTTTGCTCAGTTTCATTTCTGTTGAGTCAGAGGTGTTGCCTATCCATCTCATCCTCATACATAAGTTACCTGTGTCTATATGTTATATTTCTATTCTTTCCTTCCCTGCCTGCTTCCCTCCTTTCTTCTCCCTTCTCCTCTTGACTATATAAGTCATACAGTCAAGATTAATTCAACATCATAATCCTTGACTCAGAGACTGAAAATAACTCTAGGAAGTCCCTTCCTGCCTTTCCCTACAGCCGTGGATGGAGCCAAACAGAAGAGGTTCTAAAGTTTGGGATCAGCCAGGGTGCAGAGTGTAAACTACCCCCCTCTTCACAGACCGAGAGCAAGAGCAAGCTGACACCTTCCATCCCCAAATACCTTCAAGTTTTTAAAGGATAAAAATGGAGAAAGGCAGCCTCATGTGGGAGAAAGAACCTGGGATGTGAGTGTGGAATTCGAATATCAGTGAGTCCTGAGAATGAGAGAAAATGGAAAGAAATTAACCTATCAGGTGGGGTGCCTAGTATGTGCCAGACATTTTATAAACTTGTCTAACTGAGCTGTAGGGTACACATTTTATTCTCTTCGAGCTAAACAGGGCCCAAGCGAAACTAGGGAACTTGTGGAGACGCCAGTAGCAAAGAGCTCACTTCATCCCAGCACACGTGTTAAGTTGGGCCCCAAACAGCGTCAGCCTGGGTTTCTCAGTCACTGACTCCCAGAGCCTCTTGGCTAGAAGGGAGCTCCGCTCGAAGAATCCTTCCGAATAACTGACAGGTGCTTGTAAACACCTTGAATGCTGGAAAGGCACATATTTTGTCTGAAGATGGGCATCAACTAATGAACAAATTCCAAATATAGATCTGAAGATCTAACGATCTGGACTGAGTGAAAAAAGATTTGGCCTTGAAGTTGACCTTGAAAACACATGAAACGCAGAACACAGCAATTCCTTAGGGGGCCACTGAGCCAGGGAGTTATTTATTTAAGCTTCTCAACAGTTATTTGGGGTAGATATTCTTATTCCTGGGCTTCCCAGGGGGCACTAGTGACAAAGAACCCTCCTACAAATGCAAGAGATGTAAGAGACTCAGGTTCGACTTCTGGGTCAGCAGATCCCCTGGAGGAGGGCATGGCAACCCACTCCAGTATTCTTGCAATGGACAGAGGAGCCTGGCAGGCTACGGTCCATGGGGTCACAATGAGTCCAACACGCCTGAACAACTAAGCACGCAGGCGCACACTCTTATTCCTGCCAGGCTTACAAGCTTGCCTGAGGCCACATGGCCAAGGTTTGAACCTAGAACTTCTCATTATGCTACTGGGAAACATGGGCCCATGTCTTTGACCAGAGGCTCTGCTGTGTTTGTTAATGGAGAACGCCGCAGCTGAGGACAAAATTTAAGGCAGCAAGACACTTTTAAAAAGAAATCGTGGAGCTTAGACAGGACAAATGTTTATTTGCTACGTAAGTCAAGTCCAGAGGTAAACAGTGCAAGGCTGTTTGGCAGCTCTGTTCCTTGAAGTTCTCGGAAACGCTGCCCCTCCTGCCTTGCTCACTCTCATCGTCTAAAATGGCGATGTCTGCAGGAGTGAGAAAGGGAAGGAAAAGAAGGTATGAATAGCACACAAAAATTTTCCTCAAGAAAGTCTCCGGGAGATTGTGAGTTGATTTTCCATCTTTTCCATCAACCAAGACTTGGACCCATGACCAAGTGATGATAAGGACATGTAATAAGGACTTGCTCTAGGTGGCCACAGACCCTGCTACCGGTGAGGGGTTCTAATGCAGAGAAGTGAGGGGAAATATGTGCGGGACACAGTCTTGGCTCTGGGCACTTAGAGACGGGAAGTTGGAATTCACCAGCCTCTTGCTTTTACCAGATATTTATGAGTGAGTTCCAGTACCTGGGCCATCCGATGCGAAGAGCTGACTCACTGGAAAAGTCCCTGATGCTGGGAAACTAGTGACAAAGAACCCTCCTACAAATGCAAGAGATGTAAGAGACTCAGGTTCGACTTCTGGGTCAGCAGATCCCCTGGAGGAGGGCATGGCAACCCACTCCAGTATTCTTGCAATGGACAGAGGAGCCTGGCAGGCTACGGTCCATGGGGTCACAATGAGTCCAACACGCCTGAACAACTAAGCACGCAGGCACACACTCTTATTCCTGCCAGGCTTACAAGCTTGCCTGAGGCCACATGGCCAAGGTTTGAACCTAGAACTTCTCATTATGCTACTGGGAAACATGGGCCCATGTCTTTGACCAGAGGCTCTGCTGTGTTTGTTAATGGAGAACGCCGCAGCTGAGGACAAAATTTAAGGCAGCAAGACACTTTTAAAAAGAAATCGTGGAGCTTAGACAGGACAAATGTTTATTTGCTACGTAAGTCAAGTCCAGAGGTAAACAGTGCAAGGCTGTTTGGCAGCTCTGTTCCTTGAAGTTCTCGGAAACGCTGCCCCTCCTGCCTTGCTCACTCTCATCGTCTAAAATGGCGATGTCTGCAGGAGTGAGAAAGGGAAGGAAAAGAAGGTATGAATAGCACACAAAAATTTTCCTCAAGAAAGTCTCCGGGAGATTGTGAGTTGATTTTCCATCTTTTCCATCAACCAAGACTTGGACCCATGACCAAGTGATGATAAGGACATGTAATAAGGACTTGCTCTAGGTGGCCACAGACCCTGCTACCGGTGAGGGGTTCTAATGCAGAGAAGTGAGGGGAAATATGTGCGGGACACAGTCTTGGCTCTGGGCACTTAGAGACGGGAAGTTGGAATTCACCAGCCTCTTGCTTTTACCAGATATTTATGAGTGAGTTCCAGTACCTGGGCCATCCGATGCGAAGAGCTGACTCACTGGAAAAGTCCCTGATGCTGGGAAAGATTGGGGGCAGAGGGGAAGAGGGCACCAGAGGATGAGATGGCTGGATGGCATCATTGACTTAACAGACATGATCTTAGGCAAACTTCGGGAGATGGTGAAGGACTGGGAGGCCTGGCCAGCTGCAGAACACGGCGTGGCCAGGAGGCGGACATGCCTGGGCCACTGAACAACCCTCACCATACCTCTCTCCCCTGTGCCTCCCTCTCGGAAATCTTGTGACTGAAATGAAAGCAGAGGCCCGCTTTGCTTGGGAAGCCTGTCTGCTTTGGGACTACAGTCATCTGAAGGGCCTGTGAACTGACTTCACTTCGTGGAGAAACAGAAAGTTCGAGGACTCTGCGTTTACCTACTTCTGCTCCTCTTCTCACACCAGAGAAGCACACTCTCCTCCCGGGACCAGCCCAGGATTTCCTTCTCCGGTGACCCCCTCCCGGCCGCAGCGCTCAGAGGCTCGGGCAGCCACCCCGTCCCTGGAAAGGGCCCGGAGGCCAGGCAGCACGCTTGCACCTCCAGGGGCTTAAGTTCATGGACCTGTTTATTAGTGAAAATAGTCTCAGTCTCTCTGAAGTGTTAGTCGCTCAGTCACGTCTGACTCTTTGCAACCCTGTATACTGTGTAGCCTGTCAGGTTTCTCTGTGCATGGAATTCTCCAGGCAAGAATACTCTAGAGTGGGTTGCCTTCTCCAGGGGATTTCCCAGCCCAGGGATCAAACCCGCATCTCCTGCATTGGCAGGCGGGTTCTTTACCTCTGAGCCACCTGGGATGGCCCACCTTCCACGGCATGAGACTTGGAGTATCTATGTCAGTAATGTCCAGACTTCTGAGGCCAGAGTAAATACCACTGTGAGAGCTTGTGTAAAGAGCAGTTGGTCTGCTCAGGGACCCAAGTTTGCTTCCTTCCATTTTATAAAGCAACCAAGATGCGACTGGTCAGGGGGCCGAAACTTGATGGGTATACTGGACACTCTTGCCACACTTCTGTAGTCATGAGGTGTCCACGCTCAAGACCAAAGTCGGGGGCAATTGCCCCTGCCAGTAAGCAAATCCCCCTGAGTTTACATGGCACGTATTCATCTTCACTTCCCTCTTAAAAATAACTTTTAGGGAAATGTTGTCTTTTGTTAAAAAAAAAAAAAAAAAGATGTCTCCTTGAGGAGCACACAGAAGTCAGGCAGCTCTCTGTGGCCATGAAGTGCCAGTGGGTGATGGGGGACCCTCCACTGACACGGCATCACCATCACTCTTTCAGGATGATGATGTGGAAAGCTACCGAGCCTTCCTCATCTTTCTAGAAAACAGCTCTCTCTCTCTCTGAGAAGCCAACCTACCCACCAGTCCCAGGGAGACTCAAAGACCTGGAAGAATTGGGAGGAAGTCACTAGGGTGAGGATCTGGGTCCAGCAAGAGGGAGTGCCAAAGTCAAGTTCGCTCAGCAAGGGAGAGGATCAAGTTCATCTTGAAGTTCCATCACTGGTTCCATGTTCTGGGTGTTTCTGCAGCAGACTGGTGATTTATTGTCACTTACCATACACAGAGTTGAGGAGCAATCAGAGCCTGGGGTCTCACCACTGCCTCGAGGAGGCAAGCACCACCGTCTCTAACTGTGTAATATATTCGTTGGCTTGCTTTGTTCCTACACACTATGGAGAAGGTGAGCAGGGGATATTAATCAGGGAGGACTAACATCTATAACGCACAAACTTCAGAGCTTAGTAGTTCTGTTTCCCTGGTGCCTCAGACAGTAAAGCGTCTGCCTACGGTGCGGGAGACCCGGGTTCAATCCCTGGGTCGGGAAGATCTCCTGGAGAAGGAAATGGCAACCCACTCCAGTATTCTTGCCTACAGAATCCCATGGACTGAGGGGCCTGGCGGGCTACAGTCCATGGGGTCACAAAGAGTCAGACATGACTCAGTAACTAACACTCATACTTCTTCCAAACACTCATTCAGGATTCACTCTGCTTTTCCCAGTGGCTTCCATTATCCCCGAGGGCCTTGGGGTCTTCTGTCTCTGGCCAGCCACTGGGGCAAGAGTGAGAGATGGAAGGTCAAGTGGGATGGCCTGGAGTGGAATCTCCCACACCCGCTGTGTCCCAGTGGCCATAGCACCAAGCCAAGGCCACCCAGTGGAAGGGACACCAGGACGTGTGTGCCCGAGCAAATGGGGTTTGATGAGCACACAGCATTCTCACCTCCGTGCCGGCTGCTGAGGTAGTGAGGACCACGGCTGGAGGATGCTCCTAATTTTTACCTGATGTTAATAGTCAGGGATGGTCCCCTAGGGCAGATGACATTTAAAATATAGTATGATGGATGATGCTTTCAAACTGTGGTGCTGGAGAAGACGCTTGAGTGTCCCTTGGACTACAAGGAGATCAAACCCATCGATCCTGAAGGAACTCAACCTTGAATATTCACTGGAAGGACTGATGCTGAAGTTGAAGCTCCAATACTATGGCCACCTGGTGTGAAAAGCTGATGCATCGGAAAAGGCCCTGATGCTGGGAAAGATTGAGGACAGGAGGAGAAGGGGGTGAAAGAGGATGAGATGATTAGATAGCATCACTGACTCAATGGACGTGAATTTGAGCAAACTCCAGGAGATGGTGAATGATAGGGAAGCCTGGTGTGGGGCAGTCCACAGAGTCGAAAAGAGTCGGGCACGACTAAACAGTAATAACAAAACACAGTGATGGATGAGAAGGATCCAGGCCTGGCAGAGCTGAGATGAGAACACTCTGGACTGGCGGACAGTGCATGCGATGTCTCGGAGGCAGAGGAGCTTAGCATACAGCATGGACTTGAAAAGAGGCTGATGTGCCTGGAGTTCAGAGGAGGAAGAAACTAGAAAGAGATTAGACCAGAGACAGGGCAGGAGCTGGGCTGTGCTGGGCTGCACTGGCCTCCGGCAGCCACAGCAGGAAATCTGGACTCTGTTTCACGGGTCATGAGCGACGGGAGCTGATTTACAGGTTCAAAACTGTGCTTTTAAAATTATATTTCCAAAACTCTGCTTTGTTCATAACACAGAGAGGTACTGAGGGTCACAGAGATAAAAGACAATCCACTCCCTTCCCTACAGGAGGACGGCGTGTGTATACAACAAAGCAGCAATCAGATGCTGCCTCTTTATTTAAGTGTCGTGGTGAGTGAGACAGAAAACAAAAGCTCTAACGATTTAGTGAGATTAAAGTAACCTGGAGGGGTCAGAAAGGGAAGCCCCAGGAGAATCTCAAAGGACACTGAGCATTTTGGAAAACAAAACGGAGGAGGCAGGGACTCCAGGTGGAATCAACACAAGCAAGGACTCAGAAGAGGCATGTACCGTACGTGGGGAATCCAAGAGGGGCGCAGGCTGCCAGGCTGCTGAAAGAAGAGACTTCTCAGCTCGCCATGAAGACGTGGTTACAATGACTACACTCAAGGAGGCCAGTCTCCTAAAATGAAATGATACTGAACCTGGACTTGGTGGCATTGCTGTCCTGGATCACGAAGACCGGAGAAATTCCCCAATAATTCTATGCTCATTTGCTCCTGCCAAACCGGCTGGTGTAACGGGTGACTTTATCCACTTAATTCATGAGAGAGAGCATGTGTGTGTGTCAGTTACTCAGTTGTGTCTGACTCTCTGACCCCGCTGACTGCAGCCCTCCAGGCTCCTCTGTCCATGGGATTCTCCAGGCAAGAATACTGGAGTGGGTTGCCATTTCCTTCTCCTCATGAGAGAGTACAAATTGCTAAAGGGCTGAAAAACCTGTGGGTTTCTCTGCCAGGGATCTCAGTAGTGGGTGTAACTGTACTGGGACAGGAAGATGGTATTAGTGCCCCAGGGTGGTGGTCACTGCTGGTCCTACCACCAGGATGGACGGTGGACAGTGCAGACAGGATTCCGCTCCTCTTGGCTCACTGTCTCAAGGAGATTCGCTTTGGCTACTCGACACTCGCCCCATGCTTGAGTCCTAGGCAAATTCCAGAGAACTGCGTTTCCACTGAGCCAAAGTTTCAGGAATTTACACATTATACCTTACGAAAGCCTTGGGAATCCTGACTCAAATTCACAACTATTAATTTTGAATTTCAGGATGGGAAGAGAGGCTTCCCAGGTAGCGCTAGTGGTAAAGAACCTGCCTGCCAAAGCAGGAACCGTTCAGGGCTGCCAGCTCGATCTCTGGGTCAGGAAGATCCCCTGGAGGAGGGCATGGCAATCCACTCCAGTATTCTCATCTGGGGAATCCCATGGACGGAGGAGCCTGGCGGGCTAGAGTCCACAGCGTCGCAAACAGTCGTACACAACCGAAGCAAGTTAGCACACACACGTGGGAAGAGAATTTAGGGTGAATGGACAGAAGTTAAAGAACATGATGGAACCGGACCAAAAGGTAGCAATACATATCATACCATCGTCCTCTACACTACTTGGACACAGGCCAGAAATTTGTTCTGAGAGTCTCATCAGGCAAAGAAGGAAGGGAAATATGCTCTTTTCTAGGACTGATGCTTTTCCTCCACTCAAAGCAAACGAAAAGCTAAGCTGTGTGCAGCTTCCAATCCTGAGACCTGCTAGAAACTTCTCACTTACATGCTAATAAAGAGAACACGATAAGAACATTTTCTGCCTACGGTGTTCCTAAATTCAGACGAACAGCATGAACCCATACTGTAATTTAGGAAAATTAAGTCTATGAGGAAGCAAAAAGACCTGTAGGCTATGTGAGCAATTCTTTGGTGGTTTTGCATAATCTGAGGATGAAATGCAAAACGTTTACCCTGACTGCACTAGATAACCTTTGGGCAATCTTTCATTGATCAAGTTCAAAGGAAGCAGTTGAGTGTTGAAGCACCCCCGGCTGAGCAATATTTATTCAGCAAATGCCTATCAAGAACTCATGTGGTCCATTTGGGCCCTGCACCTGAAGCCAGGGAGAGATGAATAAGTAGATACGGTCCCTAAGCTCAAACTAGAAGGGGACGACAGAGCATGAGATGTTTGGATGGTATCACCGACTCAATGGACATGAATTTGGGTAAACTCCAGGAGTTGGTGATGGACAGGGAGGCCTGGCGTGCTGCACTTGATGGGGTCACAAAGAGTCAGACACGACTGAGCGACTGAACTGAACTGAAGCTCAAGAAAGCAATGTCTGGATAGATAACAATGTGTGGATAGATTAGGCAAATGCAACATGTGTGTCAGAGGGGGAGGGGACAGCTTCCCAAGTCCTTGGCTGAGATGCTGCTGAGTCATCACTTGGGTGCAGCTAATGGGTGGGGGGGTTCCTTCTAACTTTGCTTCTCTTTCAGTGGGAAGACTGACCTACTGTAGAAAAAGCCAGCCTTCTGAGTTGGGATTTGATTTTCTTTCCTCCTTTTCCAATTGCCCCTGTTAGGCAAGAGCAGCTGATAGAGCCAGAAGCATGAAAATGTGCACTTCGTTTTGAGCAATTACAGTCAAGAACAATTAAGTGAAATGAGCACAAGATTTCTGGAGAAAAACAAGGGCCCAGTCTTTCCAATGTTTTGCTATAACATTTTTCTGTTTCTGTTGGCAGGACAGTACCAGACTATTAACGAGCCTCTTCTTGATGGTGTAAGTCAGCGGCTTTCTTTACCTATTTTGTCAGTCTTTGATATTTACAAAGTAAGTGGCTTTTTTCTATGTACTTGGTGAATTGTAAAACATTAAACTTTTCCAAATGGCATGATTTCCTGGCAGAGAAAAGTGCATTTCAAGTCTTGGGTAGAACACAGTATTCCTACAATGCATGTAAGTCAAATCATTGTGATGTATGCCTGAAACTTACACAGTGATGTATGTCAATTATTTCTTGGTAAAGCTGGATAAATAAATAAATATATTGAGGCATTAATACAGAAAAAGACAAAGAAAAACATATTTCAATTCCTCAGCTATAAAATGGAGATAAAAATAAACTCATAATGGTCATTGTGAAGACTAATTAAAGTGAAAATACCAATACATGATGCTGGCAAATATGTGGTGAGAAAAACACTTCCCAACACTCACAGTGAAATTTTAAATAACAAGAAATTCTTTGGAAAGCAACTTCATAAGATTAACAAATATAAAAATATTTATTTTCATCAATCCCATAATTCTATGGGACAAATTAAAGAATTAACCTAAAATTTAGATGAATAATTAAACACTCATATATTTTAGGTGGTAACAGACTGGAATCATGTTATATATTCAATAATAGAAAAGTCATGGAATATATTATGATATATTCATATTGTTCTGTTGTTCAGCCACTCAGTCGTGTCCGACTCTTTGCGACCCCATGGGCTGTAGCACACCAGGCCTCCCTGTCCTTCACCGCCTCCTGGAGCTTGCTCAGACTCATGTCCACTGAGTCGGTGATGCCATCCAGCTATCTCATCCTCTGCCATCCCCTTCTCTTCCTGCCTTCAATCTTTTCCAGCATCAGGGTCTTTTCCAATGAGTTGGATTTTCACATCAGGTGGCCAAAGTATTGGAGCTTCAGCTTCAGCATCAGTCCTTCCCATGAGTAGTCATGACTGATCTCCTTTAGGATGGACTGGGTGGATCTCTGTGCAGTCCCAGGGACTCTCAAGAGTCCTCTCCAGCATCACAGTTCAAAAGCATCATTCTTCAGCGCTCAGCCTTCTTCATGGTCCATTTGTCAAGTCCACACATGCTGCTGGAAAAACCATAGCTTTGACTAGACAGACCTTTGTCAGCAAAGTGATGTCTCTGCTTTTTAATATACTGTCTAGGTTTATCATAGCTTTTCTTCCAAGGAGCAAGCATCTTTTAATTTCTTGGCGGCAGTCACCATGTGCATTGATTTTGGAGCCCAGCAATATGAAATCTGACACTGTTTCCATTTTTCCCCATCTATTTGCCATAAAGTGAAGGGACTGGATGCCATGATCTTCATTTTTTGAATGTTGAGTTTTAGCCATCTTCTATTAATAATATTTACAAAGAATTTTAATGACTAAAAGAAAAATTTTAATTTATAATGTGAAATCAGCTGCTGCTGCTGCTGCTAAGTCACTTCAGTCGTGTCCGACTCTGTGTGACCCCATAGACGGCAGCCCACCAGGCTCCCCCATCCCTGGGATTCTCCAGGCAAGAATACTGGAGTGGGTTGCCATTTCCTTCTCCAATGCATGAAAGAGAAAAGTGAAAGTGAAGTCGCTCAGTCTGTCCGACTGTTAGCGACCCCATGGACTGCAGCCCACCAGGCTACTCCGTCCATTGGATTTTCCAGGCAAGAGTACTGGGGTGGGGTGCCATTGCCTTCCCCGGTGAAATCAGCTAGCTAATATTATAAATAATTTAATTATTAACAATTATGTGTACATAATTTAAATAGCTTTAACATATCTATAGATGCTAAATGGAATAGATAGAAATGATAGAGATAGATGATAGATATATGAGATAGAATTTACCTATAAGATCTTTGGTTCTTCACTTTTTGAAAGACTTCTTTAAGAATTAAATTAAAGCTATGAATTCTCACACTAGGACACACACACACACATGCATGCATACACACACAATCAATCAATCCCAAAATATTTTATAAAGTGGAAGGCTTATACATACTAAGAACCCCCAATATTAACAGTAGACAGATACTAAAAAGGTTTATGCTGTCTCATGGAGAACACAGACTTACTAAACTGCATTCCACCTTTTGTGTTGAATGATTGCCATGAGCCAAAATGAAGCCCAAAGTTTTCCAGATAGGGGCCTGGTGAGTCCCCATTGTGCTACTGCTTACCTGGAAACCAGATTCATCCTATAACTAGTCTTTACCTTCACCAAACTGCTTTGATAGAGTGATGATAGAAAAAGGCAAACACTTGGAGGCTTAGGACTAGTAAGCCCTATATAAATATATATTTATACTATATGTTCTACATTATTCTTGTTCTCTAATATATATAGAATATATATTATTTTTATATATGACAATGAGAATAATACATATTAGATTATTAATACATATTATATAATAATATATAATGGTATTATATATAATAACAAGAATAATCAGTTCAGTCGCTCAGTCGCGTCCAACTCTTTGCAACCCCATGAATCGCAGCATGCCAGGCTTCCCTGTTCATCACCATCTCTCGGAGTTCACTCAGACTCACGTCCATCGAGTCCATGATGCCATCCAGCCATCTCATCCTTGGTCATCCCCTTCTCCTCCTGCCCTCAATCCCTCCCAGCATCAGAGTCTTTTCCAA
>SJYX01009332.1:58212-79463 GCA_006410675.1 Oreotragus oreotragus | reverse complement strand
CTCCTTTTCCTATTTGGAACCAGTCTGTTGTTCCATGTCCAGTTCTAACTGTTGCTTCCTGACCTGCATACAGATTTCTCAAGAGGCAGGTCAGGTGGTCTGGTATTCCCATCTCTTTCAGAATTTTCCACAGTTTCTTGTGATCCACACAGTCAAAGGTTTTGGCATAGTCAATAAAGCAGAAATAGAACAAGAATAATATATATTATATATTAGAGAATATATATATAGAGAGAGAATATACATATTATAGAAGGAAAATAATGCAGACTTAGAATTTAAATTTAAACCTATATAATTCTAGTTTCCTACACTATAGTAAAATCACCTGGCAGATTTTTCTGCTTATACAATGAAATAAAGTATAGAAAGCACCTAGGACATATAAACCTCTTAACAAATGTTAGAGAGGCTTTAAAGGGAGGTGAACAAAGCATGATGGGTCGGCTTCCTTTATCTCAGACTTTCTTTAACAGTAGCTGTTATCACAGTAGCAGTCATAATAATACTTACAGCTAGTATTTATTGAGTGCTGACCATCAGGCAATATGCTCAACATTTTACATACGTTGTCTCATTAAGACACTTCTGGTAGTCTGTTTATCACCTTACTCAAAGTACAGTGTACTTTTACCATTTTTATTTCAGGCAGAAGAGCTCTTTTCAACATTTCTTGTAAGGCTGCTCTAGTCGTAATGAACTTCCTCAGGTGTGTTTGTCTGGGAGAGCCTTTATTTCTCCTTTATATCTGAAAGGTAACTTTGCTGGGTAGAGTATTCTTGACTGACATCTTTTATCTTTCAGTATTTTTGACTATTTCCTGGTGGATCAGTGATAAAGAATCAGGAGATATGGATTCGATCCCTGGATTGGGAACATCCCCTGGCAAAGGGAATGGCTACCCACCCACTCCAGTATTCTTGCCTGTAGAGTTCCATGGACAGAGGAGCCTGGTGGGCTATAGTCCATGGGGTTTCATGGAGTCAGACATGACTTAGTGATTAAACAGCAAATTTTGAATATATCATTCCTCTCTCCCCTGGCCTGTAGAGGTTCTCTTAGATATCTGCTGATAGCCTGATGAAAGTACATTTGTAGGTGACTATCTTTTTTCCCTGACTGCTTTTAAAACTTTTATCATTGACCTTTGACAGTTTTGATATAAAGTATCTTGCAGAAGATCTTTTTGCATTATGATAATTAGGTGTTCTATGAGTTTCATGAACTTGTATATCCAGTTCCTTCCTCAGGTTTGGAAAGTTCTCAGCTATTACGTTTTTAAACAAACGCTCCCTTCTCCCTCTCTTCCCTTTCTGTCATATCCACTATTCTCATGTTGCTTCTTTCTAATGGAATCAGGTAGTTCTCATTGAATTTTTTCATTGCTTTAAAATCTCAGTTTCTTCTCCTCCTCTACCTGAGAATCATTCTTAGATTTCTTTCTTTGAGCTCACTGATTCTCTCTTCCGTACGGTCTGCTCTGTTTCCAGTGCTTTCTAATCATCTCATGTACTGAGTTCTCAAGCTCCAGAATTTCTGTTTGATTCTTTTTTAGAGTTTTAGTCTCTTTGGTAAGTATTGCTTCTGTTCACTGGTTTTATTCCTGAGTTCATTGAATTGCTTTCTGAGTTTTCTTGTAACTCTTAGTTTCTTCATGACAGCTCTTTTGAATTCTCCCTCAATTAGATCATCGTCTGCTGGACTTTAAGTTTGGTTTCTGGATCATTGTTATGTTCATGATGCGAGACTGTGTTACCATGGTTTTTCATGGTGCTTGATGAGCTGTTCCTCTACTAGTGCATTTCGAGTAGTAAACACCCTTCTTGTTTTCATAAAGCTTTGTTTCCTTTGAAAGATCCACACATTGGTAGAGACCCTTCTTCTGATTTTCAGTACACACTGCTAAAGCACAAGTTTTTTGTTTGTTTTTTTTTTCTTACCTCAGCTCTATTTGAGAATTGGCACTTTCCACCTTCCACTGCTTCTACCAGAGTGGCCTCTGGTGCCCTTGTCATTTCTGCTCATGTCTCTGGGGTCACTGCGGGCACCTTTCTAATGCCAGTGTCACTGCTGCCATTGACATCTTTGTGTCCAGTGTTGCTTGGCACATTGGAACTGCCCCCGTAGCAAGGGATGGGGAGCCAGGTGAGACTGCCATGGGCAGGAGGTGACAGAGTCGCAGGTGCGCCTGGGGGTTGCTGCCCAGTTCCCTGTGCTCATGGGCACCTCTGTAGCCATGACCTAGAGTCATGGCACCACCCCTGCTGGCACCACCCCTGCTGGCACCACCAGGCTTTCTGGGGCTCAGGGTTAGGGGCCCTACTTCTACTCTCCCCTAGCTCTACCCACTCTATATATTCCAATCTAGCCTTCTTCAGATGAACGAACATGTGGGGCTCTCTGGAGCCCCAGTGTCTTGGGCAGAGGAACCTTTGTTGATTTCAGTTCAGTTCAGTCACTCAGTTGTGTCCGACTCTTTGAGACCCCATGTACTGCAGCANACCACCAGGCTTTCTGGGGCTCAGGGTTAGGGGCCCTACTTCTACTCTCCCCTAGCTCTACCCACTCTATATATTCCAATCTAGCCTTCTTCAGATGAACGAACATGTGGGGCTCTCTGGAGCCCCAGTGTCTTGGGCAGAGGAACCTTTGTTGATTTCAGTTCAGTTCAGTCACTCAGTTGTGTCCGACTCTTTGAGACCCCATGGACTGCAGCACGCCAGGCTTCCCTGTCCATCACCAACTCCTGGAGCTTGCTCAAACTCATGTGCATAGAGTCAGTGATGCCATCCAACCATCTCATCCTCTGTCATCCCCTTCTCCTCCTGCCATCAATCTTTCCCAGCATCAGAATCTTGAAGGAGTCAGTTCTTCACATCAGGTGGCCAAAGTATGGGAGTTTCAGCTTCAGCACCAGTCCTTCCCATGAGTATTCATGACTGAATTCCTTTAGGATGGACTGGTTTGATCTCCTTGCAGTCCAAGGGACTCTCAAGAGTCTTCTCCAACACCACAGTTCAAAAGCATCAATTTTTTGTTGAGTTATGGATGTCTTAATTGTTGTAGATCGAAGGGGAGAGAGAAAGGGAGTGTCTCACACCACCATGATGCTTTCTAAGGATATCGTTACAATTCTGCCGCCATGAGAGGTTAACTCTCCTAGACTCCAGACTCTTAAATCTTTAACTCACAGCCAAGGGAATCTCTATTACTCCCCTGGCCAGCACTGTAGCCTAGCCTATAATCTTTGTCATTGTTGTACCTTCCATTGACTTACTGAAATGTCCCCTCCTTAGGAAAGGAATTCCATAGCAGTCCTGGCTGGAGCAAAAGGCCACACAGATGATGACTATGAAGACCCTGAGCTTCACATGGGAGAAGACTGTCAATCAGTGAAAATCTTACCAGCCAGGCCTATTAAGGAATCTGAATATGCAGGTAATGTTTAGGGCCTGAAATCTGAAAATCACATGCCCATGCTGCAGTAGTGTAGAGTGACTAAAGATACAGGTTCTGAATCAGCAATTCTAGGTTAAATTCCTACTTTCACAGCTTATTAGCTGTGTGACCTGGAGCAAGCACCTGAAAATCATTTTCTATATTTGAAGAAAGGGTTCCTCAAGATACCTGAAGATAGAGCTCACCCCAAGTAACCCAGGCGGTTACATGGAAGATGCATGTTGAGTTCTCAGAGGACTTGGTGCAGAGTCAGAGCTCTGTGGTGATTTATGATGATCATGATGGCTTCCCTGTGGCTCAGATGATAAAGAATCCACCTGCAATGTGGGAGACCTGGGTTCGATCCCTGGGTTGGGAAGGTCCCCTGGAGGAGGGCATGGCAACCCACTCCGCTATTCTTGCCTAGAGAATCCCCATGATGATATCTTGAGTCTGAGAAACAACGGATGAACATGGCAGAAGACANATGGCTTCCCTGTGGCTCAGATGATAAAGAATCCACCTGCAATGTGGGAGACCTGGGTTCGATCCCTGGGTTGGGAAGGTCCCCTGGAGGAGGGCATGGCAACCCACTCCGCTATTCTTGCCTAGAGAATCCCCATGATGATATCTTGAGTCTGAGAAACAACGGATGAACATGGCAGAAGACAGACAAGCAGAGATGTGGGCAACATCCCTGTTAAGACAGTGTTGCAGAGAAGAGAGCAGAACAAAAGGGAAGGCTGTTAATATGGCTGGTCTGTCTTGCTCATAGCCGGCATATAGGTAGCACAAGAGCATGGAAGCAAAGCCAGGCTTTGAAGAGAAAGAAAAGCTGATTACACACCATCTTTTCTTCTTTGTAACTGGGGCACCTTACACAGCTTCAACAAGGTCCCTGAACTTTAAATAAAGCAGAGTGTTGTGAGGGAAAAGAGGAAGCATTTGTGATTTGAGAGCCTGACCTACTGAAATGAATCTGCAGAAGTCCCTTTGAGGACAATCACCTTGTAAATAATAATGCTTTTCCTTTGTTCATTCACTCTATATGCATTCATTAATATCTACTGTATGCCAGTTATCGTGTTAGGATTGATCAAGAGATATAAAGGTACGTATGATAGAATAAGTTTTGTATATAATGCATATAACTATGTTAATTATATAGCTGTTGTTGCTGTTCAGTCACTCAGTCATGTCTCTTTGCAATCCCGTGAACTATAGCCGGCCAGGCTCTTCTATCCATGGGATTCTCCAGGCAAGAATTCTGGAGTAGGCTGCCGTTTCCTTCTCCAGGGGATCTTCCTGGACCAGGGATCTAACCCGTGTCTCCTGCATTGGCAGGTGGATTCTTTACCACACATCCACCAAGGAAGCACAAGTATATAGAAATATATGTTAAGTATAAAATATGTATGTTAAGTATGTAACGTGGGCTCCCCTGGTAGCTCAGCTGGTAAAGAATCCACCTGCAAAGCAGGAGACCCTGGTACTCTTCCTGGGTTGGGAAGATCCCCCGGCAAAGGGATAGGCTACTCAATCCAGTATTCATGGGCTTCCCTGGTGGCTCAGCTGGTAAAGAATCTGCCTGCAATGTGAGAGACCTGGGTTCAATCCCTGGGTTGGGAAGGTCCCCTGGAGGAGGGCATGGCAACCCATTTCACTATTCTTGCCTGGAGAACCCCAATGGACAGAGGAGCCTGGCGGGGTCCTACAGTTCACGGGGTCGCAAAGAGTCAGACATGACTGAGTGACTAACCACACACAAGTGTGTAACACAGAAAAGAAATCCAGGGTGGTGTGCAGGTGGGTGGGACCTAGGAAGACTTTTGAAGGGCATGACATAGTCCAAGCCTTGAAGGATGAGTAGAATTTCCCAGGTAGATAGGAGAATGAAGAAGGTTCGGGTCCAGACTTTGGCATTTATGTATATGGACCAAGAGAAGTGATTTCTCCTCTTTGAGCCTCAGTCTCTCTGTCTGTTAAGTGTAAGTAAAATTACATGCTCATGCCTATATTGTGTGGAGAAGGCAATGGCACCCCACTGCAGTACTCTCGCCTGGGAAATCCCATGGGTGGAGGAGCCTGGTAGGCTACAGTCCATGGAGTCACAAAGAGTCAGACACTACTGAGCGACTTCACTTTCACTTTTCACTTTTATGCACTGGAGAAGGGAATGGCAACCCACTCCAGTATTCTTCCTGGAGAATCCCAGGGACAGGAGCCTGGTGGGCTGCCGTCTATGGGGTCACACAGAGTCGGACATGACTGAAGTGACTTAGCAGCAGCAGCAGCCTATATTGTGATGGTTCATTAAGTTTGTAGATGTGCAAATATTTTGTCCATTACAGTGTGCAGAGTCATCCAAAGTATGACTTTATAAAATTGTTTTCTTTTTTCACAGATACACGCTATTTCAAGAGTATGATGGACACACCATTGTCCTTAGATTCCAAGACCTCTCTCCCCACAGACAGGCAAACCTGGATGAAGCTGGAAGAAGTAAGTAAAAACTTGACTGCATGAACCAAACATGGAGGGCACTGCCTAGCAACCAAGAGCTTTGCCGTCTCTCATTTCCAAGGCATCTTGTTGGAATGCCTTGGTGATGAGCAGGTCAAGCTCAGTGAGGTGCAGGGTGATTCAGCTGGAGGGATCATGGTCCTTTGAATAGGTGACTAGAAGAGAAAAGAACTAAGATTTGTGAAAGATTTTCTGTGAACCAGACATCAGGCTAAGGACTTTCACCTGCATCTCACTTAATACTCATCCTGTTCTCTAAGAGCAGAATTTAAACTCAAATCTCTTTGATAATAACATATCATTTTGTCCAGATTTAGGCCCAATGATTCCAACTGCTAATGGTATGGTAATAAGTACAGTCAACCCTCCATATCTGTCAGTTCCTCATCTGTAGATTCAATCGAGGATTAAAAAAAAAAAAAAAACTCCATTAAATTCCAAGAAGCAAAACTTGAATTTACCACATGCCAGCAACTATTTACAGAGCACTGACATTGTATTAAGTATTACAACTAATCTAGAGATAATTCAACCAACCAAGGATTTTGTAGTTCCTTAGTATGTACTTGATGAAAAAATCTGAGTATAAGCGGACCCACACAGTTCAAACCCATGCCGTTGAGGGTTTCACTGTATGCAGAAGGATATGCATAGGTTATTTACAAATGCTCTGCAATTTGATATGAAGGACCTGAGCATCCACAGATTTGGGTATTCAAAGGGCGTTCTGGAAGTAATCCCTGGCAGATACGAAGGGACAACTGTAGGTCAACCTCTCTGAACCTCTTTCTTTGTAAACCCATTGGCCAAACAGGAGTAACAATCTCTGCCATGCTTACTTCAAAATGTTGTTGAAAATATCTTGTAAGTGTAAGTTCTCTAAACACATATAGTATTTTGTTTTTAATAACATTGCACAAAATACAAATTAGTCATCCCTGAGGTTGCAAGGCTATCAGTCATAGCATTTGGGTAAATTTCATGTCAATGTTTTCTATGCTAATGTATTTCATGCAATTAAGTCTTTGTTGTATAGTATATACTGGTTTTCCTTCCTTTGCACATTTGTTTTAGTCAGGCAACTATCTCCCATGTCATAAAACAAGCATCAATAAGCACAATCTTTACAGATACTTCACTCCTCATATAAGATTTTTAATTATTTTATTTAACCATTGAGTGAAAACATTTTAAAGGCTTTCGATACATATTGCGAAATTTCTCCCTGAAAAATCATTTCAATTTACTGCTCCTGCCAGAAGCCCTGTATTAGAATTTCCACCTCATAGAATTCTCTCCAAAACTGTGCATTACTTTTTAATTATAATTTTTAAAAAAGAGAAAGAGATTTTGCTGTTCTTTCTTTAAAATTTGTTTCACATTTATTAGTGACTGTGAACACACTTAAATATTTATAACACATTCATCCTTGTGCATTATCTATGCAAATGGTTTACTCGTTTAACTAGACGGTTTCTTTTAAATATTGACAAGAAAAGGAAACTACAATTTTTACCAAGTCGTTCGCACAGAACACAGCCAATAGAGGTTGGGAGAGCAAGATAAGGGATGAAAGATTGAACACTTCCTCTTTACACAGATACTAAGCTAAACATTTTAATCATTCACTCAACAAATTCATTTACGAAACATATGTTGGGTGCCTGCCATGGACCAGACACAATTTTCCACTCTGGTATGCAGCAGTAAACCACCAAGGCCCTGTTCTCATGAAACTTACATCTAGTGGGTGGAGACCTATGATGTGTAAATGGATAGAGGATAGATACAAAGACAATATATCAAGTGATGAGCTTTGAAAATAGAATGAAAGCAAGGCAATCAGG
Source organism: Oreotragus oreotragus (assembly GCA_006410675.1). Taxonomy (NCBI): domain Eukaryota; kingdom Metazoa; phylum Chordata; class Mammalia; order Artiodactyla; family Bovidae; genus Oreotragus; species Oreotragus oreotragus. Next base: position 71,655 of record SJYX01009332.1, on the reverse strand, counting down.
AAAGATGGGAATAAATGAAGGAATGACATTTAATCCTTAAAAACCTTGCAAGATGAATGTTATAATTCTCATTTTAATGGCTCCACCTTTATGAGCTCTACTTCTTTGGGCCAGTTACTTGCCTTCTCTGAGCCTTTACAGTCTAAGCTATACACTCTCATAGCTTTCATGATAATCCATACAGAGTACAGTGCCTGGCACAGAGCAGTCAGCTACCAGATGACACCTCCCTGAGCACAGGGACTGTTTTAACCCCAGTATCTAGCACAGTGGCTTTATGTCAAAGGTTCTCAGTAGATACTGGTCACATGGATGGAACCTGCCTACCAGTGAGGAGACACAAGAGACTCAGCTTCGATCCCTGGGTCTGGAAAATCCCCTGGAGGGGGGCATGGCAACCCACTCCAGTCGTCTTGCCTGGAGAATCCCATGGACAGAGGAGCCTCGTGGGCTACGGCCCATGGGGTCACACAGAGTCGGACACGACTGAAATGACTCAGCACAGCACACAGCACGTGAATGGAAATGGACAAACAAACTCAGTTATTTGAACCGAAATTGGAAAATATGACTAGCTTGAAATATGAGGGCTTCCCTAGTGGCCCAGCTGGTAAAAAGAATCCACCTGCAATGGAGGAGACCCAGACTCGATCCCTGGGTCGGGAAGATCCCCAGAGAAGGAAATGGTTCCCCACTCCAATATTCTTGCCTGGGAAGTCCCATGGACAGAAGAGCCTGGCAGGCTCTAGTCCATGGGGTCGCAAAGAGTCAAACACAACTTAGCAACTACATCACCTCCACAGCTTGAAATATTAACAGGAAAAGAAACCCAGTCTCCTTTCCCCTGTTTGATTTCTTTTTTTTAACTGGGTATAGTTGTTTTACAACATTGTGTTAGTTTCTGCTGTACAACTAAGTGAATCAGCTCTGTGTACACATATATCCCTCCCCTCCCCACCCCAATCCCACCAATCTAAACGTTACCACAGGGCACCTAACTGGGACCCTCTTGCACTGTTGGTGGGAATGTAAATCGATGCAGCCACTATGCAGAACAGAGAGGATTTTTCTTGAAAAACTCAAAATGGAACTACCGTATGACCCAGAAATTCCACTGCCAGGCTTATATCCTATTGTAGTTGTTCAGCTGCTCAGTCCTGTCTGACTCTTTGTGACCCCTTGGACGGCAGCACTCCAGGCTCCCCTGTCTTTCACCACCTCCTGGAACTTGCTCAAACTCACTTGCATTGAGTCAGTGATTTCATATCAAAAATATAATTCAAAAAGCCCCAGCTTGACCTTTGTCCACATGGAAACTTTCTCTAGTCTGTCCTGCAGAGCTGTCATAGTCAGTTTAGTCGCTCAGTCGTGTCCAACTCTGTGACCCCAGGACCGCAGCCCACCAGGCCTCCCTGTCCATCACCAACTCCCAGAGTTCACTCAAACCCCTGTCCATCAAGTTGGTGATGCCATCCAGCCATCTCATCCTCTGTCATCCCCTTCTCCTGCCCCCAATCCCTCCCAGCATCAGGGTCTTTTCCAATGAGTCAACTCTTTGCATGAGGTGACCAAAGTATTGGAGTTTCAGCTTCAGCATCAGTCCTTTCAATGAATATTCAGGGCTGATCTCCTTTAGGATGGACTGGTTGGATCTCCTTGCAGTCCAAGGGACTCTCAAGAGTCTTCTCCAGCACCACAGTTCAAAAGCATCAATTCTTCAGCACTCACCTTTCCTTATAGTCTATCTCTCACATCCGTACATGTGGATATTTACAATTATCTCTGAGATGAACAGCTGGGGCAGGCCCCAACAGAGCACTGTTAGGGAAGAGGGCATTTCAGGAGCCTCATCTCTAAAGCACGAAACATACTGAAGAACAATAGGAATTTCAGAGTCACTGGGCCAGAGGCTAAAGTCACAAGTTCTTGTATGGTAATAAAAAGTAGAAAATTCTGACCTAAAAAGTTAAGCTCTTCTTTCCTGAAAAAGCACTGATAATTCCTCACTGCATGGAAGTAAACTTTCATGAGAAAAATGCTTTCTTAAAAGATGGTAATTCTCATTTGATTTTTCTTAAACGACTATGCCAGAATTTAAGTCCCCATTGTTATTATTTTATATCCTTTCATATTATCTTTGTAGTTTTTTGTTACAAATTTCTTCTTTCAGCTAGGTCACTTTACAAGTGGAACTAAAATTTCAACATATTAAATCAAGTGAAATCTTGTGAGAAATAGGAGGTGGGAGATGAACACAATTTTGGCCAGGAGGCAAGTTGTCTCATAAATTAATTCGATAAGGACTTGGCCTCCATTCAAATAAAAAAAGGAGTTTTGCTTTTATAACCAGTGTTTGAATAATCCAGTTTTTATGGTAAGCAGATTTTTTTTTTATTATAACCTTGTTCTCAGGAGTTAATTCCAATTAGTTTTGCACATTTACATGGTGATTAAACCATCTGTGAATTGGATCTTCAACAGTCCTTACAGGAACCAGTTCTTATGTTGATTCCTTAGACCGATTGCATGCATGCATAAATTCTATGTCGATTCAGTTGTGTCTAATTCTTTGTGACCCTGTGGACTGTAGCCCACCAGGCTCCTCTGTCCATGGGATTCTCCAGGCAAGAATACTGGGGTGGGTTGCCATGCCCTCCTCCAGGGGTTTTTCCTGACTCGGGGATCAGACCCAAGTCTATAATCACGTCTCCTGGATTGGCACATGGGTTCTTTGCCACTAACACCATCTGGGAAGCCCAGTTAGACCGGTTACAATGATCTTAAAGCACTAAACCATTGCCCATCTTTTCGTATTGAGCACTTGCTGTGTACAAAGCACTATGCTCGACAATGGGGATTAAAAAAAAAAGGAGCCAGTGTCCACAGTCTAATGGAGGAGGCAGTTTTGAAATAATAATACAAGGTGTTAAGACTGAGGTGACACAAGATACAAAGAGCAGGGCGATGCATCACTTGGACCAAGCAGAGGCTTCTGAGAAGCCTTCTGCAGGAAGCAATGCAAAGCAGTCTTCTACACCAATAACACAACGCGTTGTTATCAGTGGCTCTCTCCTGGGAACATTTTGCCCCCTAGTGGATATTTACGATGACTGGCGACATTTTTGGTTAAGACTTGGGGAACGCTGCTGACATCTAGTGGGCAGAGGACAGGGAGGCCACTAAGCACGCTGTTAATGCACAGGGCAGCCTCCCACAGCAAATTGCCNTAAAAAAAAAAAAAAAACTCCATTAAATTCCAAGAAGCAAAACTTGAATTTACCACATGCCAGCAACTATTTACAGAGCACTGACATTGTATTAAGTATTACAACTAATCTAGAGATAATTCAACCAACCAAGGATTTTGTAGTTCCTTAGTATGTACTTGATGAAAAAATCTGAGTATAAGCGGACCCACACAGTTCAAACCCATGCCGTTGAGGGTTTCACTGTATGCAGAAGGATATGCATAGGTTATTTACAAATGCTCTGCAATTTGATATGAAGGACCTGAGCATCCACAGATTTGGGTATTCAAAGGGCGTTCTGGAAGTAATCCCTGGCAGATACGAAGGGACAACTGTAGGTCAACCTCTCTGAACCTCTTTCTTTGTAAACCCATTGGCCAAACAGGAGTAACAATCTCTGCCATGCTTACTTCAAAATGTTGTTGAAAATATCTTGTAAGTGTAAGTTCTCTAAACACATATAGTATTTTGTTTTTAATAACATTGCACAAAATACAAATTAGTCATCCCTGAGGTTGCAAGGCTATCAGTCATAGCATTTGGGTAAATTTCATGTCAATGTTTTCTATGCTAATGTATTTCATGCAATTAAGTCTTTGTTGTATAGTATATACTGGTTTTCCTTCCTTTGCACATTTGTTTTAGTCAGGCAACTATCTCCCATGTCATAAAACAAGCATCAATAAGCACAATCTTTACAGATACTTCACTCCTCATATAAGATTTTTAATTATTTTATTTAACCATTGAGTGAAAACATTTTAAAGGCTTTCGATACATATTGCGAAATTTCTCCCTGAAAAATCATTTCAATTTACTGCTCCTGCCAGAAGCCCTGTATTAGAATTTCCACCTCATAGAATTCTCTCCAAAACTGTGCATTACTTTTTAATTATAATTTTTAAAAAAGAGAAAGAGATTTTGCTGTTCTTTCTTTAAAATTTGTTTCACATTTATTAGTGACTGTGAACACACTTAAATATTTATAACACATTCATCCTTGTGCATTATCTATGCAAATGGTTTACTCGTTTAACTAGACGGTTTCTTTTAAATATTGACAAGAAAAGGAAACTACAATTTTTACCAAGTCGTTCGCACAGAACACAGCCAATAGAGGTTGGGAGAGCAAGATAAGGGATGAAAGATTGAACACTTCCTCTTTACACAGATACTAAGCTAAACATTTTAATCATTCACTCAACAAATTCATTTACGAAACATATGTTGGGTGCCTGCCATGGACCAGACACAATTTTCCACTCTGGTATGCAGCAGTAAACCACCAAGGCCCTGTTCTCATGAAACTTACATCTAGTGGGTGGAGACCTATGATGTGTAAATGGATAGAGGATAGATACAAAGACAATATATCAAGTGATGAGCTTTGAAAATAGAATGAAAGCAAGGCAATCAGGAAAGATGGGAATAAATGAAGGAATGACATTTAATCCTTAAAAACCTTGCAAGATGAATGTTATAATTCTCATTTTAATGGCTCCACCTTTATGAGCTCTACTTCTTTGGGCCAGTTACTTGCCTTCTCTGAGCCTTTACAGTCTAAGCTATACACTCTCATAGCTTTCATGATAATCCATACAGAGTACAGTGCCTGGCACAGAGCAGTCAGCTACCAGATGACACCTCCCTGAGCACAGGGACTGTTTTAACCCCAGTATCTAGCACAGTGGCTTTATGTCAAAGGTTCTCAGTAGATACTGGTCACATGGATGGAACCTGCCTACCAGTGAGGAGACACAAGAGACTCAGCTTCGATCCCTGGGTCTGGAAAATCCCCTGGAGGGGGGCATGGCAACCCACTCCAGTCGTCTTGCCTGGAGAATCCCATGGACAGAGGAGCCTCGTGGGCTACGGCCCATGGGGTCACACAGAGTCGGACACGACTGAAATGACTCAGCACAGCACACAGCACGTGAATGGAAATGGACAAACAAACTCAGTTATTTGAACCGAAATTGGAAAATATGACTAGCTTGAAATATGAGGGCTTCCCTAGTGGCCCAGCTGGTAAAAAGAATCCACCTGCAATGGAGGAGACCCAGACTCGATCCCTGGGTCGGGAAGATCCCCAGAGAAGGAAATGGTTCCCCACTCCAATATTCTTGCCTGGGAAGTCCCATGGACAGAAGAGCCTGGCAGGCTCTAGTCCATGGGGTCGCAAAGAGTCAAACACAACTTAGCAACTACATCACCTCCACAGCTTGAAATATTAACAGGAAAAGAAACCCAGTCTCCTTTCCCCTGTTTGATTTCTTTTTTTTAACTGGGTATAGTTGTTTTACAACATTGTGTTAGTTTCTGCTGTACAACTAAGTGAATCAGCTCTGTGTACACATATATCCCTCCCCTCCCCACCCCAATCCCACCAATCTAAACGTTACCACAGGGCACCTAACTGGGACCCTCTTGCACTGTTGGTGGGAATGTAAATCGATGCAGCCACTATGCAGAACAGAGAGGATTTTTCTTGAAAAACTCAAAATGGAACTACCGTATGACCCAGAAATTCCACTGCCAGGCTTATATCCTATTGTAGTTGTTCAGCTGCTCAGTCCTGTCTGACTCTTTGTGACCCCTTGGACGGCAGCACTCCAGGCTCCCCTGTCTTTCACCACCTCCTGGAACTTGCTCAAACTCACTTGCATTGAGTCAGTGATTTCATATCAAAAATATAATTCAAAAAGCCCCAGCTTGACCTTTGTCCACATGGAAACTTTCTCTAGTCTGTCCTGCAGAGCTGTCATAGTCAGTTTAGTCGCTCAGTCGTGTCCAACTCTGTGACCCCAGGACCGCAGCCCACCAGGCCTCCCTGTCCATCACCAACTCCCAGAGTTCACTCAAACCCCTGTCCATCAAGTTGGTGATGCCATCCAGCCATCTCATCCTCTGTCATCCCCTTCTCCTGCCCCCAATCCCTCCCAGCATCAGGGTCTTTTCCAATGAGTCAACTCTTTGCATGAGGTGACCAAAGTATTGGAGTTTCAGCTTCAGCATCAGTCCTTTCAATGAATATTCAGGACTGATCTCCTTTAGGATGGACTGGTTGGATCTCCTTGCAGTCCAAGGGACTCTCAAGAGTCTTCTCCAGCACCACAGTTCAAAAGCATCAATTCTTCAGCACTCACCTTTCCTTATAGTCTATCTCTCACATCTGTACATGTGGATATTTACAATTATCTCTGAGATGAACAGCTGGGGCAGGCCCCAACAGAGCGCTGTTAGGGAAGAGGGCATTTCAGGAGCCTCATCTCTAAAGCATGAAACATACTGAGGGAACAATAGGAATTTCAGAGTCACTGGGCCAGAGGCTAAAGTCACAAGTTCTTGTATGGTAATAAAAAGTAGAAAATTCTGACCTAAAAAGTTATGCTTTTCTTTCCTGGAAAACCACTGATAATTCCTCATTGCATGGAAGTAAACTTTCATGAGAAGAATGCTTTCTTAAAAGATGATAATTCTCATTCAATTTTTCTTAAACGACTATGCCAGAATTTAAGTCCCCATTGTTATTACTTTATATCCTTTCATATTATCTTTGTAGTTTTTTGTTACAAATTTCTTCTTTCAGCTAGGTCACTTTACAAGTGGAACTAAAATTTCAACATATTAAATCAAGTGAAATCTTGTGAGAAATAGGAGGTGGGAGATGAACACAATTTTGGCCAGGAGGCAAGTTGTCTCATAAATTAATTCGATAAGGACTTGGCCTCAATTCAAATAAAAAAAGGAGTTTTGCTTTTATAACCAATGTTTGAATAATCCAGTTTTTATGGTAAGCAGACTTTTTTTTTTTTTAATGACCTTGTTCTCAGGAGTTAATTCCAATTAGTTTTGCACATTTACGTGGTGATTAAACTATCTGTGAATTGGATCTTCAACAGTCCTTACAGGAACCAGTTCTTATGTTGATTCCTTAGACCGATTGCATGCATGCATAAATTCTATGTCACTTCAGTTGTGTCTAATTCTTTGCGACCCTGTGGACTGTAGGCCACCAGGCTCCTCTGTCCATGGAATTCTCCAGGCAAGAATACTGGGGTGGGTTGCCATGCCCTCCTCCAGGGGTTTTTCCTGACTCGGGGATCAGACCCAAGTCTATAATCACGTCTCCTGGATTGGCACATGGGTTCTTTGCCACTAACACCATCTGGGAAGCCCAGTTAGACCGGTTACAATGATCTTAAAGCACTAAACCATTGCCCATCTTTTCGTATTGAGCACTTGCTGTGTACAAAGCACTATGCTCGACAATGGCGATTTAAAAAAAAAGGAGCCAGTGTCCACAGTCTAATGGAGGAGGCAGTTTTGAAATAATAATACAAGGTGTTAAGACTGAGGTGACACAAGATACAAAGAGCAGGGCGCTGCATCACTTGGACCAACCAGAGGCTTCTGAGAAGCCTTCTGCAGGAAGCAATGCAAAGCAGTCTTCTACACCAATAACACAACGCGTTGTTATCAGTGGCTCTCTCCTGGGAACATTTTGCCCCCTAGTGGATATTTACGATGACTGGCGACATTTTTGGTTAAGACTTGGGGAACGCTGCTGACATCTAGTGGGCAGAGAACAGGGAGGCCACTAAGCACGCTGTTAATGCACAGGGCAGCCTCCCACAGCAAATTGCCCGGCCTCAACTCTCAGTGGTGCCGAGGCTGAGAAACTTCTGTTATAATGAAACCTGTGTTATAATATGCTGTAAACTCAGAACTGCATCCATATGATTCCACCGTTTGCATCTAACCTCTTATTCTTCTTAGTTCCCTCATAATCTAGCACTGTTACAGGTATAAAATTAGACATTAGAAAATCTGTGTTTGAGAAAAAATGAGAATAGCCCTAGGGAGGGGCATAAAATACTTCTAGGCCTGGGAGCCTATGCCAATATCATCAAAGTATAGGGCCCTCTGGAGAAGACGCAGCCAAAAAACTCTCTCGTGCCAAAGAGCCAAATGGATCCAAATGTCCAAAGACACAAACTGGAATGTGGCCAGTTACAACTAGGGGTTATCATCCTAAGTGCGGTAAGTCAGAAAGAGAAATAAGAATACCATATGATATCACTTGTATGTGGGATCTAAAATAGGGTGCAATGAACCTATCTGCTGCTGCTGCTGCTGCTGCTGCTGCTGCTGCTGCTGAAGTCGCTTCAGTCATGTCCGACTCTGTGCGACCCCATAGACAGCAGCCCACCAGGCTCCGCCGTCCCTGGGATTCTCCAGGCAAGAACACTGGAGTGGGTTGCCATTTCCTTCTCCAATGCATGAAAGTTAAAAGTGAAAGTGAAGTCACTGAGTCGTGTCCAACTCTCAGCGACCCCATGGACTGCAGCCCACCAGGCTCCTCTGTCCACGGGATTTTCCAGGCAAGAGTACTGGAGTAGGGTGCCATTGCCTTCTCCAATGAACCTGTCTACAAAACAGAAATAGACTCACAGACATAGAGATCAGACTTGTGGCTGCCAAGGGGGGTGGGGGAGGAGAGGGATGGACTGGGAGTCTGGGGTTGGTAGATGCAAGCTATTACATTTAGAACGGATCAGCAACAAGGTCCTAATGTATAGCACAGGGAAATATAGTCAACATCCTGTTATAAGGTCTTCCCTAGCGGCTCAGATGCTAAAGCGTGTGCCTACAATGCAGGAGACCTGGGTTCAATCCCTGGGTCAGGAAGATCTCCTTGAGAAGGAAATGGCAACCCACTCCAGTATTCTTGCCTGGAAAATCCCACAGACGGAGGCTACAGTCCATGGGGTCGCAAAGAGTCAGACACGACTGAGCGACTTCACTTTCTTTCCTGTTATAAACCATAATGGAAAAGAATATTAAAACAGAATGCATATAGGTGTGCAACCGAGTCTTTGCCATACAGCAGGGATTGGCACAACATTGTAAACTGCCTATTGCTGTTGCCGTTCAGTCGCTCAGTCATGTCCAACTCTTTGCAACCCCAGGGACTGCAGCATGCCAGGTTTCCCTGTCCTTCACCATCTCCCAGAGTTTGCCCAATTCATGTCCATTGAATTGGTCATGTCATCCAACCATCTCATCCTCTGTCATCCCCTTCTCCTCCTGCCCTCAGTCTTTCCCAGCATCAGGGTTTTCTCCTGTGAACAGGCACTTTGCATCAGGTGGCCAAAGTATTGGAGTTTCAGCTTCAGTATCAGTCCTTCCAATGAGTATTCAGGGTTGATATCCTTTAGGACTGATACTTCATTTAAAAATTAATTAATTTTTAAAACTAGAATTTTGCCAGCCAAGAGGAGAAGAGCAGGCACTAAGGAAGCCTGATCCCTAACACCCTAATCATACGGGGCCCAGCAAGACCAAGACATGGAGACTCTCCCCTGCTCCAGGCTAGCAGTGGGAGGTGGGCAGAGCATTGGGAGAGACCCTCTCTCCTGGGCAGGTGCACGGGGAAGATTGAAAGCTGAGGATGCAACAAGAACTTGACAAAAACTCTCCAGCACACCAGCCTCCGTGGGGTCTCCCTGGAGGAACTGGAAGCTGAGGGTGTGATGAAGGAAGCCACAGCAATAACAAAACCCAAACCATACTTGCTGCCTGACTATGTTGAGCAGCAGAAGAGCCACATCATGCGTAGGCAGAATTATGTGGTCCAGTGTTCCACAGAGGAAAAGAGGTGGACTTTGAACATCAAGACCTAACCGGTAACAGGGGGTTCAATGACCCTCCCTCCCCTTAACCTTGACCACCTCAACCTGGCACCAATAAAGTATCCTGCAAAATTTCTATATTAGTCAGGGTTCTCTAAAAGCATAAGCGATCGGTAGATAGATTATATAGATAGATGTGTGTATACTCAATCATGTCTGACTCTTTGTGACTTTCTGGACTGTATCCCACAAGGATTCTCTGTCCATAGGATTTCCCAGGCAAGAATGCTAGAACGGGTTGCTATTTCCTTCCCCAGGGTATCTTCCCACCCAGGGAGCGAGCCCCCATCTCCTGTGTCCCCTGCATTGCAGGTGGGCTCTTTACCACTGAGACACCTGGAAAGACCCCAATAGATTGATAAAGTAGATACACAGATGGATAGATAGATAGGATAGAAAGATCGAGACATATAGGCATATAGACATATGCATATAAATAAATTAGTGATTACGGAGGCTCAAGTTCCACAAGCTGCCATCTGAAAGCTGAAAACCAGGAATGCCGGTGGCCTCTGACTTCCAGCTCAAGCCAAAGGCATGATCACCAAGAGAGCCAGGGGCGTGAATCTCAGTCATCAGGGGCAGGAGACAAGCATGAGCCGTCGACAGTCAGGCCAAGAGGGCAAGTTCTCTCCCTCCCTTTTCATTTTATCCAGGCCCTCCACGGACTGGTGCCCACCGGTTTTGCGAAAGGCTATCAGCCTTCCTCAGTCTGCTGATCCAAATTATAATCGCATCCAGAATTATTTTCACAGACACACCCAGAAATGAGGCTTCACCAAATACCTGGATACCCTGTGACCCTGTCAATTTGACACATAAAAATAAACATCCTAGACCCTGATACTCACCTAGGCTTAAAGTCTTTCCAAGGCATTGGACATCATTAGTATGTCTCCATCACCTTCTTCAGGATTCCCTGTAGCTCAAATGGTAACGAATGTGCCCGCAGTGCAGGAGACCTGGGCTCAGTCCCTTGTTCGGGAAGATCCTCTAGAGAAGAGAATAGCAATCCACTCCAGTATCCTTGCCTGGAGAATCCCACGGACAGAGGAGCCTAGCAGGCTACAGTCCATGGGGTCACAAAGAGTCAGACAAGACTGAGCTGCTAACACACATCACCTCCTTCACCCTCATATCTAAAGATTATATAGCAAGCCCTTAAGAGTTCAACTCTGCCTTTAGCTTTTTAAAGTGGTGATTTCTCTTTTTATTACATGGGCCTTTTTTTTGGGGGGGGGTCTTTATTGAGTTTGTTACGGTATTGCTTCTGTGTTATGGTCATGAGGCATGTGAGATCTGAGCTCCTCTACCAGGGATCGAACCGACACCCCCCGCATTGGAAGACAAATCTTGACCGCAGGACCACTGGGGAAGTCCTATCAATGCCTTTAATACAATTAACAATGACAGCTCACAATTCTTCAGCTTGATTGGTGTTATTTCCTGTTCTAGGCACATAGCCTGTCTCAGGTAGTTCTGCCAACCTTGTGAAGTGTCAGTTCTCCTATTACCCCCATTTCACAGCTGAGGAAACTGAGCTTTAGAAAGTTAAATGACTGGCCACCTTCTCCTAGCCAGCACATGATGAAGGTGAAATCCCAACAAGGGCATTTACACAAGGCTACACTTTGATCTGCCTGCTCAATCCTTGTCATGGACTTGATCATGTATATTGATCTTCACAATAACTCAATGACGTGAATTGACATGAACAAAATTTTCCCTATTAAAAAAGATTAAAAAAAAAAAATCGAAGGCTCCTAATATGGTAAATGCCTTTCCAAAGTTTCACGGCAATAAGAGGCAGGATTGGTTCTCAAACCAAATATTTTTATGCTGAATGACCACCTGAGGCCCCTACGCTCGTCACTGGCGTGGTGGTATTTAGACATGTTGAATAGTTGCCAACAGTGCACACAGGGCAATCTGTAAGAATGATGAGTCTTGGACTCATAACCTAAGGGATCCAACCATACCGAGTGGCAGGTCATGAAATGGAATAGTCACAATTTAAGAGATAATTGTAATTCATTGTCTTCTACAGGTGGAAAAACCCATTTCCAAGGATATCAGAAAACAGCATGTTAAAGGTAAAGTCAAATCACGAAGTTTGAAATATATCTGTATATGTTTAGACTTTTTCTCAACAAGGTTATCTATTAATTAACTTTCACCTAATGTTTTCTAATTTTGGAAAGACTCTCTCACACCTTATGCCTTTTTATCATTTTACCTTATTAATGAAGAAGCTGACTGTGAAAAGTCATATTCCATGTTGTGCAATCTGGAAAGAAATTGTTTTGAAACATATATGTCTTGCCTCAAATACATAGCTAAGTTATTTCTCTAAGCATACCCTTGTAAAATTGAAAGACATCTAATTTTAAAATGTTGATTAATATGAAAACAGATTTTAAAGCTTTAGGCAAAGCAACTCAATTTGGAGATGAAGATACAGGTAAGAAACTGAAAGGAAACAATCAATTTCCGTAGTGCTGGAAGCGCAGATGGAGGGTAGCCACAGTAATTTAATTGAATCCTGTACATTATAGCTTCTATCATCACTTTCCCCAGTGTCCCCTTCTTCTTTTTACAATGTCCACTTGGAAAAGATGACAGCCCCATGATTTACATTTCCTAGTAACTGAAACATATCAAATTCATCTTTTGTGTGTCTTACTGTATATTCTATAACATATTACTAACATCAAATTTTCATTAATGGGAAAGTGTATTCGTTAAGAGTCCTAAGAGGGAAGAGATGGCACGTCCAAATTAGGATCATTTAAAGAGGTTAATTTATAAAGGAACTGTTTACTAAGGTATGTGAGGTGTTGGGGAAGAATGTGGGATGATGCAGGCCCAAGGGCCTATTGGCATTATTTCCACTCCTAAACCCAGAGATGGGAGAAGGCAATGGCACCCCACTCCAGTACTCTTGCCTGGAAAATTCCATGGATGGAGGAGCCTGGTAGGCTGCAGTCCATGGGGTCGCTAACAGTTGGACACAACTGAGCGACTTCACTTTCACTTTTTTACTTTCATGCATTGGAGAAGGAAATGGCACCCCACTCCAGTATTCTTGCCTGGAGAATCCCAGGGACGGGGGAGCCTGGTGGGCTGCCGTCTATGGGGTCGCACAGAGTCAGACACGACTGAAGCAACTTAGTAGTTCAGTTCAGTTCAGTAGCTCAGTCGTGTCCAACTCTTTGCGACCCCATGAATCGCAGCACGCCAGGCCTCCCTGTCCATCACCATCTCCCGGAGTTCACTCGGACTCACGTCCATCCAGTTCATGATGCCATCCAGCCATCTCATCCTCGGTCGTCCCCTTCTCCTCCTGCCCACAATCCCTCCCAGCATCAGAGTCTTTTCCAATGAATCAACTCTTCACATGAGGTAGCCAAAGTACTGGAGTTTCAGCTTTAGCATCATTCTTTCCGAAGAAATCTCAGGGCTTATCTCCTTCAGAATGGACTGGTTGGATCTCCTTGCAG
>SJYX01009332.1:33431-57440 GCA_006410675.1 Oreotragus oreotragus | reverse complement strand
GGACAAGGGGCTGTTTCCTGCCCATCTCTCCTCTGCATCTTCCATAGCCTGACTGATCCCTGTCCCTCTGCCCTCTAGACCCCTTTAAACCGTCCCAAATAGGGAAGCTTTCCTATTCCTGTTGAGTCCAAGAATGTGGAAATGCCTTTGATGTACACAGCCCTTGATTTAGAGCTTTCCTTCAGTAACTGATGTACTAGTATTGCTAGCCCTTAGAAGACCACATGAATTATATAGCAGTTTTTTCCTGCCTGACAGAGAAAGGGCCCAGAGCACAGAGCACAGAGGGACCCCCAAAGCAGACCATAATCATTAGAAAGGGCCCAGAGCACAGAGCACAGAGGGACCCCCAAAGCAGACCACAATCATTAGAAAGGGCCCAGAGCACAGAGCACAGAGGGACCCCCAAAGCAGACCATAATCATTTGACATATATAGAGGTCCTAAGTCATAATAGAACCTTCATAGCCATTTATGGAGAAATGAGTCCTGGAAAGTGAAAGTGAAAGTCGTTCAGTCATGTCCGACTCTTTGCAACCCCATGGACTGTGCAGTTCATGGAATTCTCCAAGCCAGAATACTGGAGTGGGTAGCCTTTTCTTTCTCCAGGGGATCTTCCCAACCCAGGGATCGAACCCATGTCTCCCGCATCACAGGCAGACTCTTTACCAGCTGAGCCACAAGGGAAGCCCTGAGTCCTGGGGGGAAAGGTAAGAAATGGGTTTCACAATTCTACTCTTTTGTTAATAGTTCACTGTAGACATGAAGCTTCATTTCTTTGATGGCAGAATCTTCTTTGACCACCATTCTACATATATTAATACATCTGTGTGACAATCCAGAAGGTTCTAATACCAATTCCAACGTGCATGGGGGCAGTTCTCCCATCCACACATCATCAGGCAATTCTCTGGACACCAGCTGGGTGTCCTGAAATTCAATCAAGTTCTGGCACTGTCCACCCAGAGGCAGCATCACATGAACAAGTTAAGGGTTCGGTCCCACCAGCCCGCACCTCACCACCACTGCAGATGCTGTCATGAACCTATTGTCACCTGCGCGTCTATAGACTGAAGGCTCCATCCACCCATTCCGTGGGTTCAATTACTATGTTAGAGTGGCTCACATAACTCAAAGAAACATCTTACTTACTAAATCGCCAATGTATCATTAAAAGGATGTAACTCAGGAAGAGTCAGATGGAAGAGACACAGAAGGGAGGTATTGGGAAAAGGCGGGGAGCTTCCATGTTTCTTGAATCTCTGTGTGTTCACCAACCTGGAAGCTCCAAACTCTTAAGAGTTTGTGGAGGCTTCATTACATAGGCATGGCTGATTACATCATTGGCCGTTGGCAACTGAACTCAATCTCAAGCCACTCCCTGCTTCTGAGAAGTAAGGGTAGGTTTAGATTTGAGGGACTGTAAGTTTCAACCCTCCAATCACATGGTCAGCTCCACTGGCCACCAGCCCCCATCCTTAGGTAGGATCTAAAAGTCATCTCCTTAATGGAACAAAAGATGCTTAGATAGCTCTCATCACTTAGGAAATTCCAAAGGATTTAGGAGTTCTGGTGCCAGTCACAGAGATGAAGACTAATTATACATTTCTCATTATAAATCACAACTATTCATTCATCTATTTATTTATACTTCACCTTAGCTCACAACTGTTGGAGTAGTTAACAAAAGCTTGCGTGGTATAGCAGAAAAGTTTTAAATCGTAGGAAATATGGAGACAGACAAAGGTAAATATGAAATTCAGGATCCTAAGGCACAAATCATTGCATTCTATTAAAATTAAACTACTAGTTTGCCTCAAGCTTCCCAGTAGTCTATGCAAAAAGGGAGAGCCGCTTTTTCATGTGAAAAAGCATTAATTGCCCCAAGTAAGAAAAGAGTAAAGCAATTCCTCAAGGAGTACAACAAGAACACATCTTTCAGAGTTAAATTAGTCCTGCTAGGTTTATAGGGGATGATGGCTGATATCTGGGTACCATGGCTGAAAAATATAGCTGTTTTTGTAAAACTAGTGTATTCATGCTAAGTCACTTCAGTCACATCCAACTCTTTATGACCCCATGGGCTGTAGCCCACCAGGCTCCTCTGTCCATGGGATTCTCCAGGCAAGAATACTGGAGTAGGTTGCCATGCCCTTCTCCAGGGGATCTTCCCAACCCGGGGATCAAATCCATGCCTCTTATGTCTCCTGAATTGGCAGGTGGGCTCTTTACCACTAGCACCACCTGGGAAGCCCCTTTTAAAAGTAGACCCCAGTGTAAACTGCAGATGGGACCTCAGTGAAACAAAGCTCACAGAAGTTCAGCTTGTAAGTTGCATGGAAAAATTCTTCAATGAGAGTAATTTTCTTTGTGTCTTCTCTTCCTACACTTCCATAATTGATGGTTTTGTATTACTATCCAGAGCTCTAAGGGACTGTACTGAGAAAGAAGCTGGAAGGGAGAAAAGTAATATGAATATCCTCATTTTTTGGATCAGGCATCTTTCTGGAAAATGCTTGAATGATTTATGTGTTTATTACAAAATTCTGTATGTTTGATGCAAACACATTCTCAGATAATTTATTCATTCTCACAAAATGTCATCGAGAAAAACATATTGGGTGGTTCAGTCATGGCAGAGTTTTATGGTGATATTTTTCATCAAGTTGAGCAGTTATAGATTTATGTTAATGTACATTTCATATTATTTTTCATGAAATCATATTCTGACATTATCTGGAAACTGTCAGATTTCAAGAACTTATCTTCCCTGAAGCTTGGCTTCTTTTATTCACTCCTAGAAATGGATAAGAGTTTATTTGGGGGCAAAGTATTCATACAGTGTAAGTTGGTTGTGAAAGTGTTAGTAGCTTAGACATGTTTGACCCTTCATGACCCCATGGACTGAACACCACCAAGCTGCTCTGCCCCTGGATTTTTCCAGGCACAAATACTGGAGTGGGTAACCATCCCCTTCTCAGGGGGTTGTGATGAACTGTTAATTAGCATTAGCCATAGATGCACAAGAAACTCTCTCTTTTTAGAAGAGGATAGCTGTAATATTCCTAAGTGGTGTGGCTTAGCGTCTCTCTTTTTTCTTCTCTTTTTAAATTGGAGGATAATTGCTTTACAATGTTGCGTTGGTTTAGGACTGAACACCACCAAGCTGCTCTGCCCCTGGATTTTTCCAGGCACAAATACTGGAGTGGGTAACCATTCCCTTCTCAGGGGGTTGTGATGAACTGTTAATTAGCATTAGCCATAGATGCAGAAGAAACTCTCTCTTTTTAGAAGAGGATAGCTGTAATATTCCAAAGTGGTGTGGCTTAGCGTCTTTCTTTTTTCTTCTCTTTTTAAATTGGAGGATAATTGCTTTACAATGTTGCATTGGTTTCTGCTGCACAGCAACACGGATCAGCTCTAAGTGGCTGAGCTTCTTAACACTGAGCAGAAAGGAGGTTAAAATGAGTTTTTCTTTGCCTTCCATGTGAACGAAGCACAAACTCTAAACCAATTTCCTTAGAGGTGAAAAGCACGTCATATATAAGAATGAACTTATGACAAAATACGATAAACTATCCATGAAAAGAAAGAGGGAATTACACACAGGTGGCTGAACCTGTATATCCAGAAACATGAGCTTGGTTAAAAACAAGTACAATAGAATTCCATATAATGCCATCAAAAGACCTTTCTACCAGTTTTCTTTTTGTCAAATTTAGATGCCAAAGAGTTTTGAGTTAATCCATATCCATGAAAAGAAAGAGGGAATTACACACAGGTGGCTGAACCTGTATATCCAGAAACATGAGCTTGGTTAAAAACAAGTACAATAGAATTCCATATAATGCCATCAAAAGACCTTTCTACCAGTTTTCTTTTTGTCAAATTTAGATGCCAAAGAGTTTTGAGTTAATCCGAATCTACCCCCTCATCTTATGCCAAGAGGCTTCGCAAGAGAAGGGGCTCACATAAGGTCACAGAGCAAGCAGTCCATCCTAGACCAGAGCCCAGTCTTTTGTCAATATGGTAATGTTTCNGGACAAGGGGCTGTTTCCTGCCCATCTCTCCTCTGCATCTTCCATAGCCTGACTGATCCCTGTCCCTCTGCCCTCTAGACCCCTTTAAACCGTCCCAAATAGGGAAGCTTTCCTATTCCTGTTGAGTCCAAGAATGTGGAAATGCCTTTGATGTACACAGCCCTTGATTTAGAGCTTTCCTTCAGTAACTGATGTACTAGTATTGCTAGCCCTTAGAAGACCACATGAATTATATAGCAGTTTTTTCCTGCCTGACAGAGAAAGGGCCCAGAGCACAGAGCACAGAGGGACCCCCAAAGCAGACCATAATCATTAGAAAGGGCCCAGAGCACAGAGCACAGAGGGACCCCCAAAGCAGACCACAATCATTAGAAAGGGCCCAGAGCACAGAGCACAGAGGGACCCCCAAAGCAGACCATAATCATTTGACATATACAGAGGTCCTAAGTCATAATAGAACCTTCATAGCCATTTATGGAGAAATGAGTCCTGGAAAGTGAAAGTGAAAGTCGTTCAGTCATGTCCGACTCTTTGCAACCCCATGGACTATGCAGTTCATGGAATTCTCCAAGCCAGAATACTGGAGTGGGTAGCCTTTTCCTTCTCCAGGAGATCTTCCCAACCCAGGGATCGAACCCATGTCTCTCGCATCACAGGCAGACTCTTTACCAGCTGAGCCACAAGGGAAGCCCTGAGTCCTGGGGGGAAAGGTAAGAAATGGGTTTCACAATTCTACTCTCTTGTTAATAGTTCACTGTAGACAGGAAGCTTCATTTCTTTGATGGCAGAATCTTCTTTGACCACCATTCTACATATATTAATACGTCTGTGTGACAATCCAGAAGGTTCTAATACCAATTCCAACATGCATGGGGGCAGTTCTCCCACCCACACATCATCAGGCAATTCTCTGGACACCAGCTGGGTGTCCTGCAATTCAATCAAGTTCTGGCACTGTCCACCCAGAGGCAGCATCAGATGAACAAGTTAAGGGTTCGGTCCCACCAGCCCGCACCTCACCACCACTGCAGATGCTGCCATGAACCTATTGTCACCTGTGCTTCTATAGACTGAAGGCTCCATCCACCCCTTCCGTGGGTTCAATTACTTTGTTAGAGTGGCTCACATAACTCAAAGAAACATCTTATTTACTAAATCGCCAATGTATCATTAAAAGGATGTAACTCAGGAAGAGTCAGATGGAAGAGACACAGAAGGGAGGTATTGGGAAAAGGCGGGGAGCTTCCATGGTTCTTGAATCTCTGTGTGTTCACCAATCTGGAAGCTCCAAACTCTTAAGAGTTTGTGGAGGCTTCATTACGCAGGCATGGCTGATTACATCATTGGCCGTTGGCGACTGAACTCAATCTCAAGCCACTCCCCGCTTCTGAGAAGTAAGGGTAGGTTTAGATTTGGGGGACTGTAAGTTTCAACCCTCCAATCACATGGTCAGCTCCACTGGCCACCAGCCTCCATCCTTAGGTAGGATCTAAAAGTCATCTCCTTAACGTAACAAAAGATGCTTAGATAGCTCTCATCACTTAGGAAATTCCAAAGGATTTAGGAGTTCTGGTGCCAGACACAGAGATGAAGACTAATTATACATTTCTTATTATAAATCACAAATCACAACTATTCATTCATCTATTTATTTATACTTCAGCTTAGCTCACAACTGTTGGAGTAGTTAACAAAAGCTTGCGTGGTATAGCAGAAAAGTTTTAAATCATAGGAAATATGGAGGCAGACAAAGGTAAATATGAAATTCGGGATCCTAAGGCACAAATCATTGCATTCTATTAAAATTAAACTACTAGTTTGCCTCAAGCTTCCCAGTAGTCTATGCAAAAAGGGAGAGCCGCTTTTTCATGTGAAAAAGCATTAATTGCCCCAAGTAAGAAAAGAGTAAAGCAATTCTTCAAGGAGTACAACAAGAGCACATCTTTCAGAGTTAAATTAGTCCTGCTAGGTTTATAGGGGATGATGGCTGGTATCCAGGTACCATGGCTGAAAAATATAGCTGTTTTTGTAAAACTAGTGTATTCATGCTAAGTCACTTCAGTCATATCCAACTCTTTATGACCCCATGGGGTGTAGCCCACCAGACTCCTCTGTCCATGGGATTCTCCAGGCAAGAATACTGGAGTGGGTTGCCATGCCCTCCTCCAGGGGATCTTCCCAACCCGGGGATCGAATCCATGCCTCTTATGTCTCCTGAATTGGCAGGTGGGCTCTTTACCACTAGCACCACCTGGGAAGCCCCTTTTAAAAGTAGACCCCAGTGTAAACTGCAGAGGGGACCTCAGTGGAACAAACCTCACAGAAGTTCAGCTTGTAAGTTGCATGGAAAAATTCTTCAATGAGAGTAATTTTCTTTGTGTCTTCTCTTCCTACACTTCCATAATTGATGGTTTTGTATTACTATCCAGAGCTCTAAGGGACTGTACTGAGAAAGAAGCTGGAAGGGAGAAAAGTAATATGAATATCCTCATATTTTGGATCAGGCATCTTTCTGGAAAATGCTTGAATGATTTATGTGTTTATTACAAAATTCTGTATGTTTGATGCAAACACATTCTCAGATAATTTATTCATTCTCACAAAATGTCATCGAGAAAAACATATTGGGTGGTTCAGTCATGGCAGAGTTTTATGGTGATATTTTTCATCAAGTTGAGCAGTTATAGATTTATGTTAATGTACATTTCATATTATTTTTCTTGAAATCATATTCTGACATTATCTGGAAACTGTCAGATTTCAAGAACTTATCTTCCCTGAAGCTTGGCTTCTTTTATTCACTCCTAGAAATGGATAAGAGTTTATTTGGGGGCAAAGTATTCATACAGTGTAAGTTGGTTGTGAAAGTGTTAGTAGCTTAGACATGTTTGACCCTTCATGACCCCATGGACTGAACACCACCAAGCTGCTCTGCCCCTGGATTTTTCCAGGCACAAATACTGGAGTGGGTAACCATCCCCTTCTCAGGGGGTTGTGATGAACTGTTAATTAGCATTAGCCATAGATGCACAAGAAACTCTCTCTTTTTAGAAGAGGATAGCTGTAATATTCCTAAGTGGTGTGGCTTAGCGTCTCTCTTTTTTCTTCTCTTTTTAAATTGGAGGATAATTGCTTTACAATGTTGCGTTGGTTTCTGCTACACAGCAACACGGATCAGCTCTAAATGGCTGAGCTTCTTAACACTGAGCAGAAAGGAGGCTAAAATGAGTTTTTCTTTGCCTTCCATGTGAACGAAGCACAAACTCTAAACCAATTTCCTTAGATGTGAAAAGCACGTCATATATAAGAATGAACTTATGACAAAATACGATAAATTATCCATGAAAAGAAAGAGGGAATTACACACAGGTGGCTGAACCTGTATATCCAGAAACATGAGCTTGGTTAAAAACAAGTACAATAGACTTCCATATAATGCCATCAAAAGACCTTTCTACCAGTTTGCTTTTTGTCAAATTTAGATGCCAAAGAGTTTTGAGTTAATCCGAATCTACCCTCTCATCTTATGCCAAGAGGCTTCGCAAGAGAAGGGGCTCACATAAGGTCACAGAGCAAGCAGTCCAATCCTAGACCAGAGCCCAGTCTTTTGTCAATATGGTAATGTTTCCAGGGTTTTACTGTATTTGTAGTATCTAAATTTTTTTCTGCAAACTCCCTAAATGATTTCTCACTCACCAAACTCCAGTATTCTTGCCTGGAGAATCCCATGGACAGAGAAGCCTGAAAGGCTACAGTCCACAGGGTTGCGCAGGGTTGGACACAGCTGAAGTAACTTAGCACAGCACTTAGCACAAACTATGCAAGGTTTTCGGAGAAGGAAATGGCAACCCACTCCAGTATTCTTGCCTGCAGAATCCTGTGGACAGACGAGCCTGGTGGGCTTCTGTCCATAGAGTTGCACAGAGTCGGACACGACTGAAGTGACTTAGCCTGCATGCATGCGTTGGAGAAGGAAATGGCAAACCACTCCAGTATTCTTGCCTGGAGAATCCCAGGGACGGAGGAGCATGGTGGGCTGCCGTCTGTGGGGTCGCACAGAGTCGGACACGACTGAAGCGGCTTAGCAGCAGCAGCAGCATGCAAAGTTTCAGCGCAAAAGACAGGAATTGATGGATGATAGTGCCCTCTAGTGGCAGAACACGGCGACACAAAACATCACAAAAAGGATGGAATTTGCCTTCCTATAGATTGTATTCTTAACAAAAATCACAAGCTTTAGGCCACAGACCTAGAAACAGTCAGAAATAAATTTAAGATTATCCTCCTACCACCATTTTAGATTTAAGTTTATTTCAGACACAAACAGTGACTCAAAAGTAATAGAAGTCAGGTTCCTGTTCAGGCGCAAAAAAAAAACAAAAAAAAAGAAAAAGGAAGGAAGAAAAAAAAGTGATAGACACGTTGATACAAGATCAGTTCAAAGCTAATGTTATACATGTTGTAATGTTACAGATGTTAAACTACAGAACAACATTTTGTCTCACCGTCACACAGAGAAAAAGAAAAGTGTTAGATAACCACTCATGTAACAAACACACATTTCAATAGAGAGCAATAAAGAAGCCACAAATAGAAGAGTTAAAAACAAGGCAGTTACAACACCGTGTGATAACCACCAGGGTAGATGTGCACTTTATTCAAAATCACTTTGCGCCAGGGCACAGAAGGTCTCAGGCCACGAGGAGCCCACAGTCTGGTCAGGCCTCTGCAATCCGTAATTGTGCCCCAACAGGAGGACTGTGAGTCCTGGGACTGATTCACACAGCAGGGCACATAGTGCCGAGGTGGGAGACAGTGACCTCAGGGAAGGTTAAATATTATGTCTGAAATGCAGCAGCGGCCAAAATGTGGTTGCGTGAAGGCTGGATCTGGGGACAAGGATTCCTGGGTTCAAATCCCAGTTTTACGACTTCATAAACATCTACAAAGAACTTAACCTCTCGAAGTTCTCATATCCCTGAAAGGGAGGAAATGCTCCTACATCATCAGATACCTGTCTCTCGTAAGGTACTAACTGATGCAAATCCTAAAGCACAGTTGTTGACACATGATGGATCCTCGACCAAAGGATACTGGACCGAACTAATGACTTTCACAACTCTTTCCTCCCTCATTTATCCTTGCCCTTCTCCCTGCCCTGGAATATCTCCCTGCCTCTCTGTGTAGGCTGAAACCATGCTTGATCTAGTTTGGTGCTGAGCAAACACAGTAAATCTGTTACCGATTAATATAAAAATAAATTCCTTAACCTTAAAGATCAAACTTGACTGAACATTGTTTTCCCCGCAGCAAACATATAGCGCCGTGCGGAGCACATAGTGGATGCATAGTAAGCCCTACAGTAACTCTAAAAATTAGCCCATGTTAATAAAAGTGTATCAGATAAGCATTGTCGGGGGTCACAGGACCACCAAGAGATCAGCCTGTGATGATTAGCCATGAGTTTCCAGTATGTGGGGGCCTGCAAGGGGCAAGCCAAGAAACCCACCTGCTTCTGGAGGCATCTCTGTTTATGATGTGAACTTGTTAGTGAAAGTTCATGTGCCCAACACACAGTGAGCCCACATAAACTGAAACGGTGGTGTTTGGAGCAGAGAAAGATTTATTGCAGGACCATGAAAGGAGCTGGGTGGCTCACGATCTAAAAAAGCCTGAGCTCCCCGAAGGGTTTTGGCAAAGCATTTTCAAAAGCCAGGTGAGGGAGGTGGGCGACAGGGTACATGAGGGAACAGGGTGGTGTCACAAGGATTCACATCATCAGTCCTGAGGAAGCCTGCAGCTGTGCTCATGGTCATCAAATAGTTAACATCTTCTCTTTGGTGGGGGTTTTAGCATCAGTAAAACAACTCGGGAAACACACATCAAATACTACTATCCAGGGCCTTCAGAGAGGAGCTAAAGCAAAGGATATGATGGAAGGTCCCATAAGGTCCTGCTCAGTTATAAATCTAGGCAAATGATTTTCCTGGGGCTTCCCAGGTGGCACAGTGGTAAAGAATCCACCTGCCAATGCAGGAGACGCAAGAGATGCAGGTTCAGTCCCTGGGTTGGGAAGATCCCCTGGAGTAGGAAATGGCAACCCACTCTAGTATTCTTGCCTAGAAAATTCCAAGGACAGAGGAGCCTGGTAGGCTACTGTCCATGGGGTCGTGAAGAGTAGGACACGATCAGGTGATTGAGTGTGCGCGCGCACACACACACACACACACACACACACACACACTAGCCCTTAATATCCCATCTGTAGAAATACGGTAGAACACAATGGCCTCTAGCATTTGTGAATCCATGGGTATGATTCATATATACAAATCCACCCACTCCACTGCTCACCCACCCCATCACCTCTGAAGCCTTGGTCCTTCCCTTCACCCTACCTACCCACCTTGTCTCCACTCCCTGAGACACTGAGGTCAGCCAAAAAGATGTCTCCCAGGCTTGTTTAGAAAGAGACTTCTATCCCACACCCGTGACTAAGCCCCAAGATACAGCTGTTGACATAGATGTTCCTAAGAAATTGCACTTTCCAACATTACTTGAGGAGCTGTTAAAGTCAGCAGGTCCCTCCCACATCCCAGGCTTTGCCTAACTTAATCCCTCCCCACTGAACCCCAAGAGTGATTTCAGCAATTTTCTGCTGAAATTAATTTCTGAAAGTTTCCACAGACTTTCTCAAAAAACTCAAAAAGGTTTCTCAGAATAGGCCTTATGAAATATACACCAGCCACTTGNCAGCAGGTCCCTCCCACATCCCAGGCTTTGCCTAACTTAATCCCTCCCCACTGAACCCCAAGAGTGATTTCAGCAATTTACTGCTGAAATTAATTTCTGAAAGTTTCCACAGACTTTCTCAAAAAACTCAAAAAGGTTTCTCAGAATAGGCCTTACGAAATATACACCAGCCACTTGGATCATTTCTTCTTTGGATGCTTCTATAATTAATCATCAGGGCATGAAATTCCAGTGGTTCACTTTCATGTATTAATATTATAAAACTCTTAGACATCATAAATACTGCAAAGAGGCCAGGTTTTATCCAGTTTTTTCCAGAGTCTATGTTCTAATTATGTAATATTAAACTGATGCTTTGTTTCCAAAAGTGTTGATTGTCATGACCATATTTCTTAAACAAAGGGAATTGCATATATTTAACACAAACTGACTAGGAGCTAACTGAAAACAAGTGTATTTTATTTACTCCTAACCATCCAAGGAACTACACTTCATGATCTGTGCTTTACAGACACAAAAACAAGCCCGGAAAGTTTAAATAATTTGCCCAAGTTTATTCAGTCAGTGATGGCGGAGAGGAGTGAGATTAGAACCCAACTTGTATGATTTCAAAGATCTCATCTGCGTGATCACCCCTTCCATCAAGAAACAAATTCTTGAATGTCTGTCTTCTTGTCCAACCATTTAAATCACAGATGAGAATACCAAACAATAGAGCAAACCCCGATTTGTAGCTTCTCTCAGTTTCTATGGTACAAATACTTCCGCTATGGCAGATTTCAGGACCACTGAACGGGAAGATGGGAAGATATGCCATATTTTAGTGATTTCCACCATAGACACGAGAGACGTAAAGAACTTCAACAGCATAGATAGATGTGGTAGAATAATCAGGAGGTCATGAGTTTCAAGCAAATGCTACCTTTTTCATAACTTCAGTGTACATTTACATAATTTTTTTTTCATAATGGCTGTGTTCAACATCTGCATTGCAGAATCCTGAAAATTTAACAACCAGCTCTTATAAACAGGCACCAGGCACACCACCCCTGCCCCAAAATGGACAAACAAGTCTCACGATACTTCTCCCGGTTGTTGTTCAGCCACTCATTCAGGTCTGACTCTTCGCAACCCCATGGACTGCTGCACACCCAGCTTCCCTGTCCTTCACCACCCCCAGAGCTTGCTCAAACTCATATCTTTTGAGTCAATGATGCCGCTCAACCATCTCATCCTCTGTTGTTCCCTTCTCCTCCCACCTTCAATCTTTCCCAGCATCAGGG
Source organism: Oreotragus oreotragus (assembly GCA_006410675.1). Classification (NCBI taxonomy): domain Eukaryota; kingdom Metazoa; phylum Chordata; class Mammalia; order Artiodactyla; family Bovidae; genus Oreotragus; species Oreotragus oreotragus. Next base: position 45,364 of record SJYX01009332.1, on the reverse strand, counting down.
TCTTTTCCAATGAGTTGGCTCTTCACATCCGGTGGCCAAAGTATTGGAGCTTCAGTTTCAGCATCAGTCCTTCCAGTGAATATACTGGTTTGATCTCCTTTCAGTTCAAGGGACTCTCAAGAATCTTCTCCAGCACCAAATTCAAAGCGATCAGTTCTTCAGCACTCAGCCGTTATTGTCCAGCTCTCACATCCATACGTAACTACTGGAAAAACCATAGCTTTGACCATATGGACCTTTGTAGGCAAAGTAATGTCTTCTCCCAGAGGCTTTGCCTTAACTTCACAGACCCCTGTGAGGTTGACAACTTCATGACTCCACTCTAATGAATTATGGAGATAATCAAACCGGGTCCAATAGATTCTACCTCCATGCTATGTTCAGCTCACTACGTGGTCTCCCAAGAACTTGCAACACTTTTTGCAGCAGAAGTGAGTTTTATCTTGTCGCAAACTCAGGAGCAAAATGGCAGTCGAGCTGCTGCTGCTAACTACACACGTAGCCACCAGATGGCGAGCCGGCCAGCCTCCTCCTAGAGAAAACTGCCTGACTGAATTTCAAGATGGGAAAAGACCCCAAAGATCACCTGTTTGGGTCTTCTGATGCGACAGGGAACTGTAGCATTTGAGTTATTTGTGTACCTCATCAGGAAGGTAGATTGCCGTTTTCTCAGTAATTTTCCATTATGCAATAATTTCCTAACAGTGGGTATGCAATAACAGTCATTACTTGAAATGCATTAACTCATTTTTTCCACACATGAGTTCCCATGAAGTATGAGTAACCAAGTCTCACTTTTCCAGAATAAAAATTTCAACTGTTTCTCAGTTCATTTGTTTATGTCATAAGTATTTTTTGAGCACCTGCTATGACCCTACCAATAGTAAGTAGCACAATCAAAATGCAAACTCAAGAAGTCCGGCTCCAAATCTCATCCTCTTCCAGAGTATAGCTGAGTTGTTATTACTTCTTAAACAAGCCCTGTGCCACCCCCCCAAAAAAAAGATGCTTACATTTTATCTGAATTATTATCAAAGCTATATGACACTCTGATGAGTTACTTCATCTTTTTGATCTAGTTTTCTCACTTGTGGAGTTCCTGAAGTTCATTTCTACCTATTAATTTGTAACATTTCAGTTATCTAAGCAATAAATAAGAGAAACCCATGGCATAAATTATTGCTGTTAGACATATTTGATATAGCTGAAGCCCTCAGGATTTTGCTGTTGCATATGATATCATACACACATTTTTTATATTTTTAATTTTGTAAATGTCTTTATTGAGATACAATTCACATATTATAAAATTCACTAATTTTTAAAGTGCACACTTCAGGGATTTCCCTGGTGGTCCAGTGGCTAACACCCCACGCTCTCAGTGCAGGGGGTCCAGGTTCAATTCCTGGTCAGGGGCTGCTGCTGCTGCTACTAAGTCACTTCAGTCGTGTCCGACTCTGTGTGACCCCATAGACGGCAGCCCACCAGGCTCCCCCATCCCTGGGATTCTCCAGGCAAGAATACTGGAGTGGGTTGCCATTTCCTTCTCCAATGCATGAAAGAGAAAAGTGAAAGTGAAGTCGCTCAGTCTGTCCGACTGTCAGTGACCCCATGGACTGCAGCCCACCAGGCTCCTCCGTCCATTGGATTTTCCAGGCAAGAGTACTGGGGTGGGGTGCCATTCCCACATATCACAACAAACACTGAAGATCCCGCATGCCACAGCTAAGACCCGGCATAGCCAAATAAATATAACAAATATTTTTTTTAAAAGAGAGAGAGAGGCTTACTCTTTAAAAACAGATGGACTTCGCTGGTGGTCCAATGGTTAAGGTTCCAAGCTTCCGCTCCAGGGGGCATGGATTCAACCCCTGGTGGGGGAACTAAGATCCAGCATGCCAAAAGAATTTAAAAATTAAAATTTTCAAAGGCTAAAATATGCAATTCAATGACTTTAGTGTGTTCACAGAATTCTGCAACAAATGGCCACAATCTAAGTTTCGAAAAATGTATCTCCCCCCAACAAAAGCCTGTTCATTAGAAGTTTCTTCCCAAACCTTCCCCTTTCCCAAGAAACCACTAATACACTTCCTGTCTCTATGGATTTGCCCATCCTACATTTTCAAAATAGAAATGAAATCATGTAATACATCGTCTTTTAGCTTCCTTCATTGAGCATGTTTTAGAAGGTCATCTACGTTGTAACATGTAGCATGTTGGAACATGTAACATGTACTTTATTCCTTTTTATTGCCAAATCATAGTCCTTAGTACAGATATAGTTGTTTATCCTTTCACCATATTGTTTACTCTTTCATCAGTTAATAAACATTTGGACGGATTTTACCTTTTGACTTTTATGATGGTACTGTTCTGAAAATTCATGTACAAGTTTTGGTATGGGTGTATGTTTGGCTTTCTCTTTAGTACATCATGTCCAACTCTTTGCAACTCCAGAGACTGCCGCCTGCCAGGCTCCTCTGTCCAGGGGATTCTCCAGGCAAGAATACTGGAGTGGGTCACCATTTCCTTCTCTAGGGGATCTTCCCAACCCAGGGATCGATCTCAGGTCTCTTACGCCTCCTGCACTGGCAGGCGGGCTCTTGAACGCTGGCGCCACCTGGGAAGCCCAGAATATACACCCAGGAGAGGAATTACCATACCATGCAGTAGCTCTGCACACACACTCATTTTAAATGAGGAGGACACTGCTGCCCGGGAAAACTCCCGTTATAATGGGGGCACACAACTTGCATGCATGCAGTGTGTGCTCACTTGTGTCTGACTCTTGGGAACCCCAGGGACTGTAGCCCACCAGGCTCCTCTGTCCATGGAATTTTCCAGACAAGAATACTGGAGTGGGTTGCCGTTTCCTACTCCAGGGGACCTTCCTGACCCAGGAACTGAACTCGAGTCTCCTGCATCTCCTGCACTGCAGGCGGATCCTTTACCATTGAGCCACCAGGGGAAGCCCATACAGAAAAGATGTGCCATGGTTAAGGCAAAGTTGTCACAGCCTAGATGACCCCATGTGGCCCGTGCACACTCTCACCTCCCCCACTGCTGCCTGGAGAGTGCTGCGGGCTGTGCTTAGTCACTCTGTCATGCCCAACTCTTTGAGACCCCATGTGCTATAGCCTGCCAGGCTCCTCTGTGCAAGGGGATTCGCCAGGCAAGAATACTGGAGTGGGCTGCCATGACTTCCTCCAGGGGATCTTCCCGACCCAGGGACTGAACCCGGTCTCCTGTATTGCAGGGAGGTTCTTTACCGCCTGCGTCACCAGGGAAGCCCAGAGCGTAGAACTCCTTGGCTCTCGCCCCAGCCCAGGGCCTTAGTGCCTGCTGCTGCCTCCGTCAGGGGCGCTTGCCCAGGTATTCGCACGGTGTGTGCCTTCACTTTCTTCAAGCTTCTGTCGTCCTGCGCCACAGAGGCCTTCCGGCATCTGCATGAAAGCCAGTGGCCCCAGCACCGTCTCTCACAGCAGACCTTCACTTCTCTTTGTAGCGTTTATCACCACCTGCTGTCCTATACCTTTGTCTGTTTTCTGTCTCCTGCTACTGGAATGCGAGTTTCCACGACAATAGAAACTCTTTTTTCTGGTATTATATTCCCCAACACCTACCTCAATAAATCTATTAAAAATGAATCCATGCCTGACATACACTAGGGGCTCAAGAGCAAGCGAGCGAATAAAAGCAGGATAGGCGCCCTTTTCTAGATTCACAGTCACTGAATCAAATGAGTGCATATCTCTGAAGCGATAGATGGGATGTTCCTACTGAATCCCAGATACTCGGTCTTTTTATTGAACTTTGTTTTCAGTGAGTTGAATTGATCCCCAATAGATACAGTAGTAGGTATGAAAAAAGGTGTCTTGGACACCTGACATCTAGCTTCACAGGGAAAGCCATCAGCATAAGCTGATATAAGATAGTTTCTCAGGGAGCTCTGCTGCTGAAGCCAATACAGAATAAAAAGAGAGCAAATTAGTTTCCTGCTTTCTGAGTGAGTGCCTTAAGGAAGCACCCTGTGGGCTAAATTTTTTAGCAATCACATCAAAATAGTCAATGACTTAACATTAACTAGACTGTTGCTGTTGTTGAAATACAACCTGGGTCATATTTTTGTATTTTTATAGTTTAGGAACATCTGCAAATTTTGTCTCCCATTAGGGTTTGAATTCATGCAGAGAAGTTTATATTATCTCAAATATATTTTCAAAAAACAAAATAAGGAGAATGGTAATTTTGTTCAATGAGGTAGACTTTCTGTTATTTGGGGTTTTATTTTATTTATTTATTTATTTATTTTGGTGTCTTTGAGTTTTATTGGGAAGGGGAATCCATTGTAATGTCGGAGGTCAGACCGATAGACCTCGTGCCTATGAAATAAAATCCATTATCTGGCTTCTCCGGAGAGGTGTGGAGCCCTCTCAGAAGAGCTGGACTGAAGAAGAAGCCACTTATCTCACTCTACTCTCCTTCCCTCGGTTAGTTAGGCCTAGAAGAACCTTTAAAATCATCCAGACTAGTGTGTGTTCTGTTGTGTTCTTTTTGACCAGCTAGACATTTCCCCAAAAGAAATCTTAAAGGAGATACGATGGGAAGTAGACAGAGATGGAGCCTCCACAGTGACAAGGGATGATAAGCTAGAAACCCAGCCTCTAAGCCTTACAGTTTCCTCAGGTGTTCCCAGGGGGACGCCAGGAGACTCTTCACAGCAAAGTTTTAAAACAATGATTTATCGCAATTGTGTCATCCCACAAATAAGGAAAGGAGACTCAGGCAGTGCTCAGCTGAGTTTTAAGTCTCCTATGATAAGACACTCGATTCATGGCAAATAGATGGGGAATCAATGGAAACAGTGACAGACTTTATTTTCTTGGGCTCCAAAGTCACTGAAGATGGTGACTGCAACCATGAAATTAAAAGATGCTTGCTCCTTGAAAGAAAAGCTATGACCAACCTAGGCAGCATATTAAAAAGCAGAGACATTACTTTGCCAACAAAGATCAATATACTCAAAGCTACGGTTTTTCCAGTAGTCATGTACGGATGTAAGAGTTGGACCATAAAGAAGGCTGAACGTCGAAGAATTGACGGTTTTGAACTGTGGTGTTGGAGAAGACTCTTGAGAGTCCCTTGGACTGCAGGGAGATCCAACCAGTCAATCGTAAAGGAAATAAACACTGAATATTCATTTTTGGAAGGACTGATGCTGAAGCTCCGATACTTTGGCCAACTGATGCAAAGAGCCAAGTCATTGGAAAAGACTCTGATGCTGGCAAGGATTGAAAGCAGGAGGAGAAGGGGACAACAAAAGACAAAGTGGTAGGATAGCATCACTGACTCAGTGGACTTGAGTTTGATGAAGCTCCGGGGGATGATGAAGGACAAGGAAGCCTGGCCCGCTGCAGTCCATGGGGTCCCAAAGAGTCAGATGTGACTGAGCTACTGAACAACAGCCGTGATAAGATGCAGTCATCTCACTGACTCCTTTCACCCTCTATAAAACAGCATTTATCAGGTCACATCCCTTGTTACAGATTAGTGAACATTGCTTATTCAAAGAGCTCTCTCTGACACCCCAGACCAACTTGTCCCCCATGTGACCCTTCATTGCCACTCCCTTCTCTTTCTGAAGGGCTTTCTACAGGAACAGTAGTGTACGACTTCCCTTTAGGTGTAAGCGCTTTGGCAGCAGGGACAGTGTCTCTCAACTTCCCCATTATGCCCCCAGAAACTAGAACTTGGCCTGTAAACACAACAACTAGAAACACCTTCAGGGGAAGGATTGTGTTGCATTTGACTTTAACTCCAGAGCTTGGCCCTGGGCTTAGCTCAGAGTGGCAGCTCAATAACTGTCTGAGTTAAATCGCACTGTGGAAATAAAACTACTTAAGAATGAGGGTTCAGTCGTTTGACTCTGAGACCCCGTGGACGGTAGCCAGCCAGGCTCCTCTGGCCATGGGATCCTCCAGGACACTGCCATGTCTTCCTCCAGGGGATCTGCCCAGTCCAAGGATGGAATCTGCGTTTCCTGTGTTGCAGGTGTATCCTTTACCACTGAGCCATTGGGGGAGCCCAGAAAACTACATCGGAGTCAGGAGAAGCCTTTCCAGGCCCCTTTCATGCTTTTTCTAGGGTCAGATGGCCTTGGGTAATTGTCCTCCCTAGTTTTGTCTTTCATCAAATAAAGGGTCTTAGAAAATCCTTTCATCTGAAATGTTCTGTGATGCAGTTTTTCTCTTCTTAGAAATGCCTGATGAAAGTGGGAGGCAAGAACTTCATTAAGATGAACATATATAAAAGGATATCAATCAACAGCTAATGGTTAAGAGAGGACCTCAGGGGTCACACCACATGCGATGAGATCTTCATTCTACCATTTACTAACTGGGGGATTGGAGGTGAGGTACTTAACTTCCCCATGCTCCAGTTTCTTCATCCAGAGCAAAGGGGAGGATTAAATGAGATCACATAACGAAAGTATTTAGCATGGGGTTGGATATTCATAAGACAGCAACAAATGTTCATTGGCATTGCACCAGAATTATTCAAATGGGAATGATTTCCATTTAAACATATGTAAAGATAACTTATATGCAGAGTACATCATGAGAAATGCTGGGTTGGATGAAGCACAAGCTGGAATCAAGATTGCCAGGAGAAATATCAATAACCTCAGATATGCAGATGACACCACCCTTATGGCAGAAAGTGAAGAGGAACTAAAAAGCCTCTTGATGAACATGAAAGAGGAGAGTGAAAAAGTTGGCTTAAAGGTCAACATTCAGAAAACGAAGATCATGGCATCCAGTCCCATCATTTCATGGGAAATAGATGGGGAAACAGTGGAAACAGTGTCAGACTTTATTTTTTTGGGTTCCAAAACACTGCAGATGGTGACTGCAGCCATGAAATTAAAATATGTTTGCTCCTTGGAAGGAAAGTTATGACCAACCTAGATAGCATGTTAAAAAGCAGAAACATTACTTTGCTGACTAAGGTCCATCTAGTCAAGGCTATGGTTTTTCCANGGTCCCATCATTTCATGGGAAATAGATGGGGAAACAGTGGAAACAGTGTCAGACTTTATTTTTTGGGGTTCCAAAACACTGCAGATGGTGACTGCAGCCATGAAATTAAAATATGTTTGCTCCTTGGAAGGAAAGTTATGACCAACCTAGATAGCATGTTAAAAAGCAGAAACATTACTTTGCTGACTAAGGTCCATCTAGTCAAGGCTATGGTTTTTCCATTGGTCATGTATGGATGTGAGAGTTGGACTGTGAAGAAAGTTGAGCACTGAAGAATTGATGCTTTTGAACTGTGGTGTTGGAGAAGACTCTTCGGAGTCCCTTGGACTGCAAGGAGATGCAACCAGTCCATCCTAAAGAAGATCAATCCTGAGTGTTCATTGGAAGGACTGATGCTAAAGCTGAAACTCCAGTACTTTGGCCAACTCATGTGACGAGTTGACTCATCGGAAAAGACTCTGATGCTGGGAGGGATTGGGGGCAGGAGGAGAAGGGGACGACCGAGGATGAGATGGCTGGATAACATCTCTGACTCAATGGACATGAGTCTGAGTGAACTCCGGGAGTTGGTGATGGACAGGGAGGCCTGGTGTGCTGTGATTCACGGGGTTTCGAAGAGTCGGACACGACTGAGTGACTGAACTGACTGAATGACTGAAAGATAACTTGATGACATTTGCCATAAACTCACTACTGTTTCTTCTTATGTTTTAGGAGACAAACCCACAAAGGGAAACAAGGTAAGAAAAAGCATTAAAATGCATTTGTTACCCACTCTTTATTTTAGAAGCATAGGAATATTGACAATGTGAAGGGTTAGATGGCACTTGAAAAATATACCCTAAAAGTTTGGTTGGGATTTGTTGTTTGTAAACCAAAAAAAAAAATTGTTAACCATTAGCTCTGCTCAAAGAATAATTGTAATTTCTGGTTCTCTTTCATTTTGCAGACACCTTTACCACCTCCTCGGTAAGACACTGAAAAAGAGAATTTTGTTTTACAATATACTTACATGATTAGTTCCAGAATTTGAAAAGAGATACACAGACATCTGACGCTGAAAAACTAATGAGTTGGTTAATGAACAAGAGTAAACAAGCCTCATTCATCCATTTACTCATTCATTCATTCATTCACAGTCATATTATCCCTTCACACATCCATCTTGAATGAATGCCTTGCTTCCCTGCTTCCTGTTTCTTTTCCTTCTCTTAGTACAAAAGTCTCTCCCTCCTCTAAGCACAGAAGTCTCCCAGAGTCCTGGCACTGGGAAATGCCTTCAAGGGACCAACAATATATAAGTATATATGTATATAAGTACTTATGTCTTTACACATAAGTACATGTGTTTTATGTACTTCCCTGGTGGCTCAGATGGTAAAGACTCTTCCTGCAATGCAAAAGACCTGAGTTTGACCCTTCGGTTGGGAAGATCTGCTGGAGAAGGGCATGGCAACCCACTTCAGTATTCTTGCCTGGAGAATCCCTTGGACCGAGGAGCCTGGTGAACCATGGAGTCACAAAGACTGAGACATAACTGAGTGACTAAGTACGCACACACATATGTATATATATATGGGTGGGGAGGACCAACAGATTTGATTTCTCAGGCTCTGAGTTGGCCACCGTGTTGTCCTGCTTGGGCCCATGAGGTCCTCCATTACAGCACTTCCTACCATGGTGGGCCACCTTCTCACCGCTCCTCTCTTTGCCCTCCCAGAGGGCAGCTTTTTGAGCCAAGGTCTGTGTCTTTTTCTCCCTCTGTGTCCCCAGCATCACCAACAGGGCCTGACCCACTCTGTGAACGAGTGAGGGCCTAGGGGAATAAACTGGTGTGCGATTGGCTAGGGAACATTGTCCCATTTCGTTGGAGACATTCAAAAGCTCAGGTCTTTCAATCTGGGGCAAATGAAAGGCTACAATCATAGTTTCACCCCCAAGCCACCTAAAATGTCAACAGCTGGCATAGACCTGTGAAACCCTGTAGCAAATTACATCACACTCTGGAAAAAACAGAACCAGACCAGAGGGCAAGCTGCAGGGAGAGAGACTGAGACTCGTTAGAAGAATGAGTATTCTGACTTTCAAAGCTCCCTGTAAAGTAGTGAGCCATCCCCCAAACTGCCGTTTCCAAACAAATTGGGGGACACAGAAGGCAGGGCTGTCTGAATTCTGGGTCTGAGGAGCCATCTGTATGGCAGACCTGCTCAGCTCCTCACTCTGACTCTTCTCTCTTTTTTAGTTTATTTATTTATTTCAATTGGAGGCTAATTACTTTACAATATTGTGGTGGTTTTTGCCATACATTCACATGAATCAGCCATGGGTGTACATGTGTTCCCCATCCTGAATTCCCTCCCTCCTCCCTTCCTATCCCATCCCTCAGGGTCATCCCAGTGCACCAGCCCTGAGCACCCTGTCTCATGCATTTAACCTGGACTGGTGATCTAGTTCACATATGGTAATATACATGTTTCAATGCTATTCTCTCAAATCATCCCACCCTCACCTTCTCCCACAGAGTCCAAAAGTCTGTTCTTCACATTTGTGTCTCTTTTGCTGTCTCGCATATAGGGTTATTGTTACCATCTTTCTGAATTCCATATATATGCGTTACTATATTGAATCGGTGTTTTTTCTTTCTGAGTTACTTCACTCTGTATAATAGGCTTCAGTTTCATCCACCTCATTAGAACTGATTCAAATGCATTCTTCTTAATGACTGAACAATATTCCATTTATACACATACCACAGCTTTCTTATCCATTCTCCTGCCGATGGACATCTAGGTTGCTTCCATGTCACTCTGACTCTTCACACAGGCCGCCCATCAAGCTTCCAAAGAAGTACCAGCCCCTCCCCCCGGAGCCGCCGAGCAGCAGGCCACCATTCCCCCAGAGGCACACCTTCCCCGAAGTGCAGAAAGGGGCCAGGTGAGAGGCTTGCTGTTGCTGACCATGAGGTGACCAAGGGATGGGGGCAGGGGGAGGACGGCCACCTCTTGAAGCAGACTCCCCAGCCTGGTAGGTAGAGCCACCCCTGCCTTGAGGGAAAGCATCTCAGAAGCCTGTAGTTTGACTCCTTCACGGAAAATGCACTTTCTTTTGGTCTTTCTTCCTTACGTTGCAAAGAACAGGTTGTGGGGGCCCAGCAGGATGGGGTTTGTATCCCAGTTAAGCCACTTCTGGCTGCAAAATTTCAGGAAGCTCTTAAATATCTCTGAATCCTGCATATTTATAAGAAGAAAATAACCATCCTCATGAGGTAGAATTGTATGAGGAGGTAAGTTTTGTCAAGTTCTAGGGTAACATCTGTCACAGCATAGGAAAGAAGAAAGAAAGAACAATTACTTAAACAGCATCTCCTATCTGTACCTAACAGAATTAGACAGCCATAACCCTATCTGGGGGGCTTCCCAAGTAGCACTGGTGGTAAAGAACCCGCCTGCCAATGCAGGAGACGCGAGAGACTCAGGTTCAATCCCTGGGTGGGGAAGATCCCCTGGAGGAGGGCATGGCAACCCACTCCAGTATTCTTGCCTGGAGAATCCTGTGGACAGAGGAGCCTGGTGGGCTACAGTTCATGGAGTCGCAGAGTCGGACACGGCTGAAGCAACTGAGCATATACGCCCGCAGCCCAGTAAAGTTTGATTTTCTAAGGCTTGAAAAAGCCAAAGAATCCACCCCAGTAGAGGCATATAATAGATGCCTGGTAAAATGGCTCCCTACCCACAGGGCACAAAAAGTGACTAAGATTCAGAGAAGTTCGGTGACTTGTCAAAGTTGTAGGGTTGGTAAATGACTGTTAGTGAAAGTGAAAGTGAAGTCGCTCAGTCGTGTCTGACTCTTTGCGACCCCATGGACTGTAGCCTACCAGGCTCCTCCCTCTCTGAGATTCTCCAGGCAAGAGTACTGGAGTGGGTTGCCATTTCCAAAATATGCAAAGTCCATTGCAGGACGTTGGGAATGCCACCAGAACTAAGAGAGCTTTGTCTTACTTTTTTTCTTTTTTTTTTTTTTTACTGGAGTATAGTTGATTTACAATGTGTTGCTTTCAGGTGTACAGCAAAGTGAATCAGTTATTCATATACATATATCCACTCTTTTTTTGGATTCTTTTCCCATATAGATCATTACAGAGTCCTGATAGAGGTCCCTGTACTATACAGTAGATCCTCTTCAGTAAACTGTTTTATATATAGTAGTGTTTTTATATATAGTAGTGTGTATACTGGAATGCTAAAGTAGGAAATCAAGAAACACCTGGAGTAACAGGCAAATTTGGCCTTGGAATGCAGAATGAAGCAGGGCAAAGACTAATAGAGTTTTGCCAAGAAAATGCACTGGTCATAGCAAACACCCTCTTCCAACAACACAAGAGAAGACTTTACACATGGACATCACCAGATGGTCAAAAATGAAATCAGATTGATTATATTCTTTGCAGCCAAAGATGGAGAAACTCTATACAGTCAACAAAAACAAGACCAGGAGCTGACTGTGGCTCATATCATGAACTCCTTATTACCAAATTCAGACTAAAACCGCTAGACCATTCAGGTATGACCTAAATCAAATCCCTTATGATTATATAGCGGAAGTGAGAAATAGATTTAAGGGCCTAGATCTGATAGATAGAGTGCCTGATGAACTATGGAGTGAGGTTCGCGACACTGTACAGGAGACAGGGATCAAGACCATCCCCATGGAAAAGAAATGCAAAAAAGCAAAATGGCTGTCTGGGGAGGCCTTACAAATAGCTGTGAAAAGAAGAGAGGTGAAAAGCAAAGGAGAAAAGGAAAGATATAAGCATCTGAATGCAGAGTTCCAAAGAATAGCAAGGAGAGATAAGAAAGCCTTCTTCAGTGATCAATGCAAAGAAATAGAGGAAAA
>SJYX01009332.1:0-32363 GCA_006410675.1 Oreotragus oreotragus | reverse complement strand
GATGCTTTTGAACTGTGGTGTTGGAGAAGACTCTTGAGAGTCCCTTGGACTGCAAGGAGATCCAACCAGTCCATTCTGAAGGAGATCAACCCTGGGATTTCTTTGGAAGGAATGATGCTAAAGCTGAAACTCCAGTACTTTGGCCACCTCAGTGGAAGAGTTGACTCATTGGAAAAGACTCTGATCCTGGGAAGGATTGGGGGCAGGAGGAGAAGGGGACAACAGAGGATGAGATGGCTGGATGGCATCATGGACTTGATGAACGTAGGTCTGAGTGAACTCTGGGAGATGGTGATGGACGAGGAGGCTTGGCGTGCTGCAGTTCATGAGGTCGCAAAGAGTCGGACACGACTGAGTGATTGAATTGAACTGAGTGTATATATGTCAACCCCAGTCTCCCAGTGTATTTGTCCTCCTCTTTCCTCTCTGCTAATCATAAAACTGTTTTCTACATCTGTGGCTCTATTTCTGTTTTGTATATAAGTTCATTTGTACCCTCTTTTTAGATTCCACATAGATATGATATCATAGGATATTTGTCCTTCTCTGATGACTTACTTCACTCAGAATGACAGTCTCTAGGTCCATCCATGTTGCTGCAAATGGCACGATTTCATTCCTTTTTGTTGCTGAGTAATATCCCACTGTCTATATGTACATCTTTATACATTTTTCTGTTGATGGACATTTAGGTTGCTTGGCTATTATAAATAGTGCTACAATAAATATTAGGGTACTTGTATCTTTTTCACTTATGGTTTTCTCTGCGTTTATGTCCAGGAGTTGGATTGCTGGATCTATTTTTAGATTTTTAAGGCACCTCCACGCTGTTCTCCATAGTGGTTTTACCAATTTACATTCCCACAAACAATATAGAAGGGTTCCCTTTTCTCCACATCCACTTCAGCATTTATTGTTGATTTTTTGATTACGGCCATTCTGACTGGTGTGGGGTGATGCCTTGTATTTTAATTTGCATTTCTCTAATAATTAGTGACATTGAGTATCTTTTCACATGCTTTTTGGCCATCCATATGTCTTCTTTGGAGCAATGTCTCTTTAGATCTTCTGCCCACTCTTTGGATTTTGTTGTTGTTTTTATTGAGCTGCATGAGTTGTTCGTATGTTTTGGAGATTAATCCAGCTCCTAAAGTAATAGAAATCAAAACAAAAATAAACAAATGGGACCTAATTAAACTTAAAGGCTTTTGCACAGCAAAGGAAACCATAAACAAAATGAAAAGACAACCCACAGAACGAGAGAAAATATTTGCAACAGAAACGACAATGACCGAGAGCCTTGCTTTAGGAAGGGAGCTATGGATTTATTTATAGCTGTGCCCAGCGATGTCATCAGACGGCCATTGCTAATGACCACATGGGAAAGACCACGTGAGGCTGCTGTGAAGTTCAGTTTATCTGAAAACAGAAGGAAGGCTGGAGAGCTGAGTGTCTTTGGCCAGCGCAGGCTCTCTGCCTTCCTGACAGCTGCTGCCTGGGTCCCGTGGGCTGAATCACCCTCTGGAGCGACTGTGTTTACATCTGGGGATCAACTGCCCAGTGAAGGCAGCCAACAGCTGCAGCCCTTCCAGTTGGCCTTGCTCACCCCCAGTGGTGGGGCGGTCGAGTCTGTGTTTCAGCCCCCCTTGGTCTCTGCTTGCTCTGCCCTTCTCTGCCAGGCACACTGCAGTCCATGGGGTCGCAAAGAGTTAGACACTGAAAAACAACAACAACAACAAACTTGGCTTCACAAAATGATTGCTGAACTAGAGCCCTTCAGTTCAGGAAGACGCCATTTAGATCAGACATTGACAGCCTGAAGCCAGGCGAGAACGCTGATGTTTGGAGAATGCTGGTTAGACATTCTCAACCACTTGTGGGTCATCATTATGATTTTTGCAATATCCATGTGCTTCATAGCTTTTGCTCAGCTCTCTCTCTCTTTTTTTTAATTTAAATAGATGTATTTAAAAGGGAAACATAGCTCTACCATAAGTAACCACAACACAGTTTCTGAGCAAAACTTTCAGTCTGGAGGAGGTTTTTTTCTGTTAAAGGGGAAGAAAAATAATGTTAGAGTAATGTTCAAGATATATGGGCTTTCCTGGTGGCTCAGATGGTAAAGAATCTGCCTGCAACACAGGAGACCTGGGTTCAATCCCTGGGTTGGTAAGATCCCCTGGAGGAGGGCATGGCAACCCACTCCAGTATTCTTGCCTGGAGCATCCCATGGACACAGGAGCCTGGCAGGCTACAGTCCATGGGGTTGCAAAGAGTTGGACACAACTGAGCAACAAACACTCTCTCCTTGATATAATTAGAAAGAGGAAAAGAAGAAAACTTTCCCACTCTGTAGCCATTGTAACTTGAAAGCCATGATACATGCACCAAGTAAAAATCAGCCTGAGAAGTTAGGAGCATAATCATTGCTTGCTGCAGCTCTAGCTGCACATGGGCCACTTTGGAGCTCTCAGCATTCTGCAAAAAGCAATGCTTCAACCCACCGTTTTCTGATAAGGACACAGAACTGCAGACTGGCCATTGAGCTCTGAAATTTCCTTTCAGCTTCAGCCAACTCAGTGGCCCAAGGTGCAGGGTTCAGCCAAAATATAATTGAAATAAAGTGTGTGCTGTTTTTCAAAAATTCACTTTTAATCGGAAGATAATTGCTTTCCAATGTTGTGTCGGTTTCTGCCATGCGAGTGTGAATGTGCTTGTCACTCAGTCGTGTCCGACTCTTTGCAACCCCATGGACTGTAGCCCACCAGGCTCCTCTGACCATGAGATTCTTCAGGCAAAAATACTAGAGTCAGTTGCCATTTCTTCCTCCAGAGGATCTTCCCAGCTAGGGATCAAACCCGGGTCTCCCGCGTTGCAGGCAGATTCTTTACTGTCTGAGCCACCAGGGACAACATGAATCTATGTGCCTTCCTTCTTAAACTTCCCTCCCACCCTCCATTCCATCCCACCCCTCTAGGTCTGTCACAGAGCCCTGGGTTGAGCTCCCTGTGTTGAACACAGCCACTTCCCATGAGCTATCTGTTTTACACGTGGCAATGTTTACCCTTCAGTGCTACCCTCGTCCCACCCTCTCCTTCCATCGCTGTATCTGCAAGTTTGATCTCTGTGTCTGTGTCTCTATTTCTGCCCTGCAAATAGGTTCATCAGTACCGTTTTTCTATATATTCCATATATATGCTTTAACATGCGATATTTGTTTTTCTCTTCTGACTTTCTTCACTCTATATAATGACAGATGAATGGATTAAAGAAGTTGTAGTACATATATACAATGGAAGTGTGTGATATTTTTATCAACAAAGCACTCATTTGCCTAACTATGGTTTTCCCTCTTCAACCTTGCTGACACCACATCAGCTCAGGCAATCTTAGTATGCATACTCTGATGATTTGGGAGATGGAAAAAAAAATCCTTATGCATACTGAGAAACCATAAAGAGAGAGAAAGTATGGATTATAAAGAAGATACGTGAATTCACATTTATGCACGGAAACTATGTATTTTAAAGTGTGAACTTTAATTATTGTTATAGTTTTACAATATAGATATATAATGATAGGTATTGCCTATAATGATATAATCCATCATTATGGATATTGCCTTTGAGGAAAACTGGGTTAAGGGCACATGGGATGTTTCTGTATGATTTCCTACCACTGTGTGAGAACTACAATTATGTCAGAATTAAAAGTTTAAGTTAAGGAGGGTGTGACTGTTCAAAGTTTCTTGCAGATGTAAGGCATTCTTCTTCTCCAAATAGCTTTCACATGTATTATCTCATGAGAACCTTAACCAACCCTTTCCATTTCTGTCTGCATTTATCCATTTCACAGGTGGGAAAATGAAGCTTCAGAGAGGAAACTTTACCTATTGAGTGTGATGGAGCTCAGAGATAACAGAGCAAGGACTCAGATCCAATTCATTTGAAACTAAGCCAGAAACTAAGAGAGGTTCAGGAAGGACTGTTTTTACATTAAAAATAGTGTTATCCTCAAATACAGAACGAGCACCAGTTATCACAGGAAAGAGTGTGCAAAACTTATACTGTGTAGTCAAGGACCATGTTTTATTTATTCACCATCTCCAGCAGCCAATCATGGGATAATTTATGAGTGGAAAGATGCTCTCAGAGAGGCAGGTTGGGGCTAGTAGGGGAGGCCAAAGTACCCCCCGCCTTCCCTGTTCCTCCATTCTGTCACTTTGTGTGGGTCTCTCTGTCTTCATAAATCTCATTGAAAGGACCCCCAGAAAGCCCAATACCTTCATTTCACATGTGAGGGGGGGTAACCAACTCGTGGGGGTCTTGTAACCACAGGCATTTCAATGCCCAAGGACGTTTGTTGCTCCGAGAAAGGACATCTTACTTCCTAAGTGGATTCTCACTTAAAAATCCAGGTTTTGAAAGTTACCAATTTCAAAGGCCAATTTTCCCCAAGTCTTAAATTTCCATCTATAAATATGTGCTGTGCTAAGTTGCTTCAGTCGTATCCAACTCTTTGCGACTCCATGGACTGGAGCCCGCCAGTCTCCTCTGTCCATGGGATTTTCCAGGAAGAATACTGGAGTGGGCTGCCATTTCCTTCTCCATCTATAAATATATTGCTCCATTTACAAATGGGGTGCTTTTATCTAAACAGAAAGACAATCCCTCTGCCTGTCACATTACATAGGTTAAAAACTAAGACCTTGAGGAACTCAGTTAAATATCCTTAAATTTCTGAAACGCCTTTATTCACTTCATGTAATTGATTTTTTAAGTACTTCAAATGCTGACAGGGCAGGTTTAAACCCTAACAAGCCAAACTTTAACATTTCATTTTTATAAATCTAATAAAGTGAATGTATAATTATAGAAAAATTCAAGTTCTCTTAAAAAGTTGGAATGGTTTAGAAATGAAGTTGAACATAGCTTGACTCTTATTAACTTAAAATCACAAGTCTAAAAGCAATTACCCATTTTAAATTGAAGCCACATGGCCGATCTGTCAGTATTTCTAAGATGCCAGAGTTTCTTAAACATTAAAAACACTGAGATTGGCCTCATTTTAACCCCAAACGAATTAATACTTTGGGTGTCTGTTCCACTTTATTACTTCTATTCATACCTCTTTATCTTCCACTTGCCCTGTGAAGAGGGAGAGGCGGGGTACAGATGCATTATCTCAGACGGGCTGATGAAACAGGTTAAAAAAACATGGGACCTCGGCATAGTCGCTTCTTGCTTGGAGATCTAAGACGAGGGTATAGCTCCTGAGCACTGTATGCTGCTGCACCGCCTTACCTGATACACACAGACCTTTATCACCCTAGCTCCACAGCCTTAACCTGGGATTGGTGTCGCAGCCTTATCTCTCGACGCCTCTTCTGTTCCAGTCTTCTCCCAGATGGAGGGAGACAGAGGGACACATCACCCCAACTCCCTTCACAGCCGCATCTTCCGGCTTGAGTGCCCCCTGGATGCCCGACATTTTCCTTTTTATCTCCAGCAAGGCTCACGGTGAGGCTTCCCTGGTGGCTCCTTGGTAAAGAATCTGCCTGCAGATGCAGGTGACCTGGGTTCCACCCTGGGTTCGGGAAGATCCCCTGGAGAAGGAAATGGCTACCCACTCCAGTATTCTTCCTGGGAAATCCCGCAGACAGAGGAGCCTGGTCGGCTGCACTCTATCGGGTGGCAAAGAGTTGGACAGAGCTGAGCGACTAAACAATAACAACTTTCACAATAAGCCTCTGGGATAAATATCCTTGTGGGCACTTTCAGATGAGAAAAAATGAGGTTTAGAGAAGCTAATGAACTCAACTGCCAATATAAATGGACGGCTTTGAGTTTCTTCTGAGACCATCCAATGTTCCAAAGCCCACTTTATCAAAGTCCCTCTCAAATTCTTCTCCTATCATTCAGTTTCATGTTCTTTCTTGTCTCAGATCTCCTCTCATTATCAGCATCCTTTCTCTCACACAGGCCTTCCTGGCTCACAGCTTCACACCTAAAATTCTTTATACTGCCTCAAAGTTAAAAAAAAAAAGGGGGGGCGGAGTTTTAAAATCAAGGTAATAATAGCAGGTCCTTCTGTGTTAATGAAATTTGACATGGAAAACCAAATGTCACTAGGAATGATGATGCTATTTAAATTCTTCTAAAATGAGAGGCAAGTTTATTCATGTCCTTTCTGCCACCACCTTTTATATTGGCTCATAACTTCTTTTGCTTAGAAAATTATGACAAAAATAACCTGGCTTTAATTTTATAAGTGATAAATATCACACTGGACTATGGGCTATTAATTTGGCAATGAAAATGTAATCAAAGAGCTTTAAGGGCTCAGAATTATTTTTATCTTGATCATTATGAACTGTATTTTATGTAACATCATATTTCTTTCCCTTACAGACAGATAAGCTTAAAGAACTTAAGTGAGGTAAGTAGCAATTCTGTCCTAGGAAACAAAAGAGGGAATTTTTTTGCATCAACTGTCTGTGATGGGCAAGATGCTTAATTATCATAACAGCTATGCTCAATACGTATTAATAGCCTACTGTTTTTAATTACTTTTAATTGGAGGCTGCAGTCCACGGGGTCACAAAGAGTCAGACACGACTGAGTGACTGAACTGAACTGAATTGCTTTACAATGTTGTATTGGTTTTTGCAATGTAAACAATGTAAACTAGCAGTGAATATACATATATCCCCTCCCTCTTGAGCTTTGCTCCCTTCCCAGATCCAATACCACCCTCTAGGTGGTCACAGAGCACCAGGGGAGCTTCCTGAGCTATATAACAACTTCCCACTAGCTGTCTGTTTTACACAATTATAATGTACCCTATTTTAAAGGTGATAAAACTAAAGCAAAACAAGGGAAGCCTGAGATTTTAAAATGAAATTCTTATTTGCCACCACATTCAGTGTTTATTGGAAGACATGAGGTCTCCACCAATTACTTCCATTCTTCAGCATTTCACAAGTGTATATTGGAAATTGTGATACACTTTCCTGATTATTAGTTGCTCACAAGAAAGACAGGAGTGCAAAGAGGAGTATATAGGAGATACAGAGTCGCACAGACCTGGTTTAGAATCCCGCTCTGCCACCAAAGACTTTGTGAACTTGAGCAAACTCTCCTGCCCTCACCCCACTCCTATTCTGTTCTGTTTTCCCAACCAAAAAATAGAGACAGGTATCCTCAACTTGGCAAAGTCAAAGTCAGTCAAAGTTAGCACATAAACGTCCAGGTGAGCAGTAGAGGCTCCCTAAGTGGCATAAAGGTCAGGTCAGAGGGAGCTATCCTAGAGTCGCTTAGATGTTGACTTCTTTAAGCCCCAAAGAAGAAGGTCTTTAAGCCAGTGGTAGGCCCTCATTTCACTCCCCACTGGCCTCCTAAGGGATTTGGTTCTTATCTTAATATTTAACCTATACCTTTACATATAGAACTTTCGTTCTTTTGATGTCAAAAACTTGGCCTCCATGCACTGAAGCTGAATGGAATCTCAGAGACAAGAGTTTGGGTGAAGCAGAAAGGAATAGCTTTATAGCTTTGACAGGCAAAGGCTGTCACAACGGGTTCCTGCCCCTGAAAGCTGTGTGTCCCAACACTAGAGGATATGGTGAGGAGTTTTTTATAGCGATAGTTCAAGGGTGAGGTTGCTGATAAGATTAGCATGTGCGCAGGGCCTGCGCTCGTCTAATCTGGCTCCTAGTGATCCCTTGATGAGTTTCTATGGTTCCTGAGGTCATCAAACTGTGACCTCTCTCAGGAATGAAGAACTGTATCAGGTAGTTAACATTTTCACTTATTGGGGGTTTTAGTAGTACTTTAGAAGACCATCCCCAAGAAAAAGAAATGCATAAAGGCAAAATGGTTGTCTGAGGAGGCCTTACAAGCAGCCATGAAAAGAGAAATGAAAGGCAAAGGAGAAAAGGAAAGATATACCCATGTGAATGCAGAGTTCCAGAGAATGGCAAGGAAAGATAAGAAAGCCTTCCTCAGTGATCAATGCAAAGAAATAGAGGAAAATAATAGAATGGGAAAGACTAGAGATCTCTTCAAGAAAATTAGAGACACCAAGAGAACATTTCATGCAAAGATAGGCTCAATAAAGGATAGAAATGGACCTAACAGAAGCAAAAGATATTAAGAAGAGGTGGCAAGAAGACACAGAACTATACAAAAAAGATCTTCACGACCCAGATAATCACGATGGTGTGATCACTCACCTAGAACCAGACATCCTGGAATGCGAAGTCAAGTGGGCCTTAGGAAGCATTACTACAAACAAAGCTAATGGAGGTGACAGAATTCCAGTTGAGCTATTTCAAATCCTGAAAGATGATGCTGTGAAAGTGCTGCACTCAATATGTCAGCAAATTTGGAAAACTTGGCAGTGGCCACAGGACTGGAAACGGTCAGTTTTCATCCCAATCCCAAAGAAAGGCAATGCCAAAGAATGCTCCAACTACCACACAATTGCACTCATCTCACACACTAGCAAAGTAATGCTCCAAATTCTCCAAGCCAGGCTTCAGCAGTATGTGAACCGTGAATTTCAGATGTTCAAGCTGGCTTTAGAAAAGGCAGAGGAACAAGAGATCAAATTGCCAACATCCACTGGATCATGGAAAAAGCAAGAGAGTTCCAGAAAAACATCTACTTCTGCTTTATAGACTATGCCAAAGCCTTTGACTGTGGATCACAACAAACTGTGGTAAATTCTTAAAGAGAAGGGAATACCAGACCACCTGACCTGCCTTCTGAGAAATCTGTATGCAGGCTGTCTCTTATACACATCTAGATGTGTATAAGAGACAGGGGTGTGACTGTTCAAAGTTTCTTGCAGATGTAAGGCATTCTTCTTCTCCAAATAGCTTTCACATGTATTATCTCATGAGAACCTTAACCAACCCTTTCCATTTCTGTCTGCATTTATCCATTTCACAGGTGGGAAAATGAAGCTTCAGAGAGGAAACTTTACCTATTGAGTGTGATGGAGCTCAGAGATAACAGAGCAAGGACTCAGATCCAATTCATTTGAAACTAAGCCAGAAACTAAGAGAGGTTCAGGAAGGACTGTTTTTACATTAAAAATAGTGTTATCCTCAAATACAGAACGAGCACCAGTTATCACAGGAAAGAGTGTGCAAAACTTATACTGTGTAGTCAAGGACCATGTTTTATTTATTCACCATCTCCAGCAGCCAATCATGGGATAATTTATGAGTGGAAAGATGCTCTCAGAGAGGCAGGTTGGGGCTAGTAGGGGAGGCCAAAGTACCCCCCGCCTTCCCTGTTCCTCCATTCTGTCACTTTGTGTGGGTCTCTCTGTCTTCATAAATCTCATTGAAAGGACCCCCAGAAAGCCCAATACCTTCATTTCACATGTGAGGGGGGGTAACCAACTCGTGGGGGTCTTGTAACCACAGGCATTTCAATGCCCAAGGACGTTTGTTGCTCCGAGAAAGGACATCTTACTTCCTAAGTGGATTCTCACTTAAAAATCCAGGTTTTGAAAGTTACCAATTTCAAAGGCCAATTTTCCCCAAGTCTTAAATTTCCATCTATAAATATGTGCTGTGCTAAGTTGCTTCAGTCGTATCCAACTCTTTGCGACTCCATGGACTGGAGCCCGCCAGTCTCCTCTGTCCATGGGATTTTCCAGGAAGAATACTGGAGTGGGCTGCCATTTCCTTCTCCATCTATAAATATATTGCTCCATTTACAAATGGGGTGCTTTTATCTAAACAGAAAGACAATCCCTCTGCCTGTCACATTACATAGGTTAAAAACTAAGACCTTGAGGAACTCAGTTAAATATCCTTAAATTTCTGAAACGCCTTTATTCACTTCATGTAATTGATTTTTTAAGTACTTCAAATGCTGACAGGGCAGGTTTAAACCCTAACAAGCCAAACTTTAACATTTCATTTTTATAAATCTAATAAAGTGAATGTATAATTATAGAAAAATTCAAGTTCTCTTAAAAAGTTGGAATGGTTTAGAAATGAAGTTGAACATAGCTTGACTCTTATTAACTTAAAATCACAAGTCTAAAAGCAATTACCCATTTTAAATTGAAGCCACATGGCCGATCTGTCAGTATTTCTAAGATGCCAGAGTTTCTTAAACATTAAAAACACTGAGATTGGCCTCATTTTAACCCCAAACGAATTAATACTTTGGGTGTCTGTTCCACTTTATTACTTCTATTCATACCTCTTTATCTTCCACTTGCCCTGTGAAGAGGGAGAGGCGGGGTACAGATGCATTATCTCAGACGGGCTGATGAAACAGGTTAAAAAAACATGGGACCTCGGCATAGTCGCTTCTTGCTTGGAGATCTAAGACGAGGGTATAGCTCCTGAGCACTGTATGCTGCTGCACCGCCTTACCTGATACACACAGACCTTTATCACCCTAGCTCCACAGCCTTAACCTGGGATTGGTGTCGCAGCCTTATCTCTCGACGCCTCTTCTGTTCCAGTCTTCTCCCAGATGGAGGGAGACAGAGGGACACATCACCCCAACTCCCTTCACAGCCGCATCTTCCGGCTTGAGTGCCCCCTGGATGCCCGACATTTTCCTTTTTATCTCCAGCAAGGCTCACGGTGAGGCTTCCCTGGTGGCTCCTTGGTAAAGAATCTGCCTGCAGATGCAGGTGACCTGGGTTCCACCCTGGGTTCGGGAAGATCCCCTGGAGAAGGAAATGGCTACCCACTCCAGTATTCTTCCTGGGAAATCCCGCAGACAGAGGAGCCTGGTCGGCTGCACTCTATCGGGTGGCAAAGAGTTGGACAGAGCTGAGCGACTAAACAATAACAACTTTCACAATAAGCCTCTGGGATAAATATCCTTGTGGGCACTTTCAGATGAGAAAAAATGAGGTTTAGAGAAGCTAATGAACTCAACTGCCAATATAAATGGACGGCTTTGAGTTTCTTCTGAGACCATCCAATGTTCCAAAGCCCACTTTATCAAAGTCCCTCTCAAATTCTTCTCCTATCATTCAGTTTCATGTTCTTTCTTGTCTCAGATCTCCTCTCATTATCAGCATCCTTTCTCTCACACAGGCCTTCCTGGCTCACAGCTTCACACCTAAAATTCTTTATACTGCCTCAAAGTTAAAAAAAAAAAGGGGGGGCGGAGTTTTAAAATCAAGGTAATAATAGCAGGTCCTTCTGTGTTAATGAAATTTGACATGGAAAACCAAATGTCACTAGGAATGATGATGCTATTTAAATTCTTCTAAAATGAGAGGCAAGTTTATTCATGTCCTTTCTGCCACCACCTTTTATATTGGCTCATAACTTCTTTTGCTTAGAAAATTATGACAAAAATAACCTGGCTTTAATTTTATAAGTGATAAATATCACACTGGACTATGGGCTATTAATTTGGCAATGAAAATGTAATCAAAGAGCTTTAAGGGCTCAGAATTATTTTTATCTTGATCATTATGAACTGTATTTTATGTAACATCATATTTCTTTCCCTTACAGACAGATAAGCTTAAAGAACTTAAGTGAGGTAAGTAGCAATTCTGTCCTAGGAAACAAAAGAGGGAATTTTTTTGCATCAACTGTCTGTGATGGGCAAGATGCTTAATTATCATAACAGCTATGCTCAATACGTATTAATAGCCTACTGTTTTTAATTACTTTTAATTGGAGGCTGCAGTCCACGGGGTCACAAAGAGTCAGACACGACTGAGTGACTGAACTGAACTGAATTGCTTTACAATGTTGTATTGGTTTTTGCAATGTAAACAATGTAAACTAGCAGTGAATATACATATATCCCCTCCCTCTTGAGCTTTGCTCCCTTCCCAGATCCAATACCACCCTCTAGGTGGTCACAGAGCACCNTGATGCTTTTGAACTGTGGTATTGGAGATGACTTGTGGTGTTGAGAGTCACTTGGACTGTAAGGAGATCCAACCAGTCCATCGTAAAGGAAATCATTTCTTTACTATGAAAGGACTGAACATTTATTGGAAGGACTGATGCTGAAGCTGAAACTCCAATACTTTGGTCACCTGATGCGAAGAACTGACTCATTTGAAAAGACCCAGATGCTGAGAAAGATTGAAGGTGGGAGGAGAAGGGGACGACAGAGGATGAGATGGTGGGATGGCATCACCGACTCAACGGACATGAGTTTGGGTAAACTCCGGGAGTTGGTGATGGACAGGGAATCCTGGCGTGCTGCGGTCCATGGGGTCGCAAAGAGTCTGAGGGACAGGACTGAGCAACTGAACTGATACTGATATAGAGGAGCTCAAAGATATTGTTATGTTTATCTCTTGAGGCAGAACCAGGACTCTGCACCAAGACTGCACTATGTTTCTTGGCTGCTCCTCCTTTGTCTCTGCATCCCCTCCCTTCCCTGATTAGCAACTATTTGAGTCTGCCATTTAGGACTCAGGGAAGGTCATGGAGTCCGGAGTCTGTTCCCTATAAAAACAAGGAACAGGGGTCACAGAAAGGCTTCTGCCCCTGGGAGCCCCACAGGTCCTGCTCAGGTTCATTTTCTCTATTTTTTTTCTCCTTTCTTCCTTCTTTCTTTCCTTCCTCCCTTCCTTTCTTTCTAGTATTATGAAAATGTTAGAATTGAATCACATTTCTAGCTTGCCCCTCAAGCAAGATAGTTATGACCTTCAATCCATAAGACAAGAATGTCAAGGAGGATAACACATGACTGCTGCATGAGGGGTTATATTCAAGACTCCACTCCTTGCTTATCCTCTTTTGCAAGTTGTTGGACTTTCTAAGTACCACCAGGAAGGAGAAAGTAGGGGTAGTCCTCCACAGCTGAAGGAACTCACACATCTGAAGGGACTCCACCCTTTTCTTCCTGCAGATAAGCTCATGTGTCCCAAGTAGGCTGTCACTCAAGATGACCATTATTCACTGCTCAGTATGAAAGGACAATAGGCCCACCAATCATGAACAAGAAGGAAATGGGGATGTCTGCCTTGGACAGCAGGGATCCTGCAGGACAGTTTGTTTTTCTCGCAACTTTCAATGGCATTCTGCTGGAAATTGATAACATCTAAAGAACAACAAGGCCTAGTGGAAGAACACATTTTTCTTCTTTATCTCTTGCCAAGACACTTCCTCATTGCTCTTGCCAAAACACTTCCTCATTGTTTGGACTGAGAGTCAAGGTCATTTCTCTATTCAAAAAACCCATCTTACAGGACACTTGCCATGCTTGTGTGAGTGTTAAATTCTTGCTTAAATTACATCTTGAGGACCAGAATTCATGCCAGCAGAAGTGATGTGCCACCTGCCACTGCCCACCCCCCCCAAAAAAAATCAACCAAGAGTTAAAAAAGAGGGCTTCCCTGATGGCTCAGGCAGTAACGAATCTGGCTGCAGTGCAGGAGACCAGTGTTTGATTCCTGAGCCAGGAAGATCCCCTGGAGAAGGAAATGGAAACCCACTCCAGTATTCTTGCCTGGAGGATTCCATGGACAGAGGAGCCCGGGTGTTGCAGAGGTTGCAATGGACAGAGGAATCTGTGGGGTTGCAAAGAGTCAGACACGACTGAATGACTAACTCATACACATAAGAGCAAAAGGAGCCTCAGAAAAGTGGCAAGAATTGCCAGCTGGCGGAAAGATGGAGCCAATGCTGAAGCCTGGAGTCTCAATCTACTCTCCATGTCCACAGTTCTGCCCTAGGAAATATGCGACTCGCCTGAAATGAAAGAGTGAAAAAAAGAAGAAAGAAACAAATGAAAGGATGGGATGAGAAGAAGGTGGGAAATGAAAAAGAAGGCATTACTATTTAACTTGAATATGTTAATTTTCTAACCAAAAAAAATCTAGATTTCACTCTACCTTTTTCTATTTTTTTTTTTTTTAACTTTTGCAATCCTCTTTAATGTCTGGCTGAACAGAGGCAGCTGGATTCTTTTTTTTTTTTCTTAACTTTATTTAATATTGGAGTATAGTTGACTATAGAGCTTCCCTTGTGGCTCAGCTGGTAAAGAATACACCTGCAATGCAGGAGACCTGAATTCGAACCCTGGGTTGGGAAGACCTCCTGAAGAAGGGAAAGGCTACCCACTCCAGTATTCTGACCTGGAGAATTCCATGGACTGTATAGTCCATGGGGTTGCAAGGAGTCAGCCATGACTGAGCAACTTTCACTTCATAGCTGACTTACAATATTGGGTTAGTTTCAGGTGTACAGCAAAGTGACTCAGGTACCCATACACATACATCTGTTCTTTTTCAGATCCTCTTCCCATATAGGTTATTACAGAATGTTGAGTAGAGCTCACTGTGCTATGCAATAGGCCCTTAATGATTATCTATCTTATGTGGTCTAGTGCTTCCACACCACCACTTTGCCCATCGGTCACCATAAGTTTATTTTCTGTGTCTGTGAGTATGTTTCTGTTTTGTAAATAAGCTCACTTGTATCATTTTTTTATATTCCACATATAAGTTATATTATTAATATACTATATTTGGGCCTAGAGATTATTATTAAGTGAAGTCAGAGTAAAGAAAATATATCTCCACTTATCTAATTGCATTTGATTTTAAATTCAGAGCCCTCAAGCAAAAAGTTGGCTGGGTCTCAATTAAATAAAACAAGGGCTCTCTCAGACAGATGGCTTCTCAGCTGTGTTTACACCAAAGCTTTCCCTCTCCTTTGACAAGCCTGAGAACCACAGCACAAAAGATTGTGCCCTTTGAACTGCCTGGTTCAAAGTCCGGGAGAGGACTCAGTGTGGAGACTTTCAGACCACTCATGAGACTGGATTCATTCATGACCCTGCGTATGTGGCCTATTGTGGTTGCTGTTCAGCCGCTCAGTCTCCAGGTCTTTGTGACCCCATGGACTGCAGCACTCCAGGCCTCCCTGTCCTTTGCCATCGCCCGGAGCTTGCTCAAACTCGTGTCCATTGAGCTGGTGATGTCGTCCAACCACCTCATCCTTCGTCGTCCCCTTCTCCTTCTCTGTTGTCCACTTCTCCTCCTGCCTTCAGTCTATAGTTTTGCCTTGATTTGCTGGCCATGAGGGAACGTATGTTCTCTTTTCAGACTCCTAGGGGATGCCAAGTTCCTTAAGGTAAAAGGGTTTGTCTGTTGGCCAGCCTTAGGCAAGACATACAATGCCTCTCTGAGATATTTGTTGATACAGGTTTCTTGTCTATGAAGCCAGTGTGAGTCAGGAGACCTGGGCTCCAGCGCCTGCTCAGTGACAAGATAATTCTGGGACTCTGGACAAATGTCACCACCTCCTTGGACCTCATCTGCAATCTACCGGCTTTAACTTTTCACGGACCTCAGATCACTTTGAAAATTCGATGTAAAGTATGATGAACCTTTCCAACACCAGAGAAAAATGCATGTATTTACAGAAAAAAAAAATTGAGTTTTAATTTCAGAAGGTTCATAAACCCCACTAGGCCATTCAAGAACCTCTTCCATCCCCCAGGTTAAGAAGCTCTTGTCCAAATGATATTTGTAAACCTCCTCAACTGCTGTAATGCATGAAATGGATTTTACAGAATTATTTGCAGCTAAGTAAATACTTCAGCGAATACTGTACTTCTTGCAAGGCATTTTAATTCTTCAAGAGTGTAATAGGACTCCAGGATGAAATCCAAATAAGCACATAGACTTTCATAATGAAGAATGATCAGGAATTCACTATTAAGGAAAGAAAGAGGAAGAAAATGTTTGGAAAGAAAAATTGTTGCATTAAAAAGAATATTGTAAATATTTTCATGCTCATCTTTAAAAATAAAAATTCCAAAGCAGGTATAAAAAAAAAAATAACTGAATGGCAACCCACTCCAGTACTCTTGCCTGGAAAATCCCATGGCCGGAGGAGCGTTGTAGGCTACAGTCCATGGGGTCGCAAAGAGTTGGACATAACTGAGCAACTCTACTTCATCACTTAACACAAACTCTATTAAAATTTTATCATCTCTCTTAAAATCCTGTTTTCTATAATACAACCACACACACACACTGCTTTTAAATATATCATAAGCCCCATTTTTATCCTGAAGTTTTTATGTAACTTTGAGACATTGATAAAATATAATTTTATGCCATACTGTATATAAATAATTGCAATGAACTTCTAATTTTGAAATAGTGAATATAGCACCAAAATTTATTTACTATGTCCCACTTAGAGGGTCATATAGATTGTTTCCAGTGTTTTTATATTATAAATAATGATGTACTGGACATCTTTATACATGGAACTTGATCCAGATTTCAGGTTGTTGTCTTAGAAAAAGAAACTTATCAGTAGAATTATTGGGATAAGAATAAGAGCATTTCTAAGGCTCCTGATAGCTATGGTTTCAAAAATAGTCAAAGCAATTTATAGTCGCATTAGCAGACTGTATATCTGCCTGTTACTTTGGAATATAAAACAAAGAGTATAAAATTTTTATTTTTGCCTAGTCTTTTGGAGGCATATTCACAGATTTTTAAAAGTCTATACTAACAGAAATGTTGCCCAAATTCTACTAACCAATACACACAGAGTATAATATAAAATTCTAGATCACTAAGAGTCACTCAATAATATTCTCTTTTTAATTCAATACAGGTCCTTGGAGCAGAGAAAGGTGAACTGTTTATATTTGTTTTCTTATTCTAACACCATTAGGCTAAGTCCTATTTCCAGGTTAATAGCATTAGTCTTTTTTAAAAAAAAAAAAAAAGGATTGCTTGTTTCAGGCCTTAGGATATATGGGCACGTGTGTGTGTACATGGTGACATAACCCAGATGGATTCAGGAACTCAGAGTCTATTCAAGAGTCCTGTGATCTAAACAGCATGATTTAAATTGGGCATGGGGTAGAATTCTTTCTTCAGCTACAGGCTAGTGACAAGGAGGCACGCTGTCACCCTCTAACATTTTGGAAGGATATTGCTAGCCTGCTGCTCCACAGAAGCTCTGGGTCTCTCCATCTTTGATGTCAGTCACTCACACACATGTCAGCCCTCATGCGTGTACACATGTATACACACTGCTGGTGTCACTATTGTGGAAGCATGAAATTCAGTACTCACTCGCTAGCTGGGAGGATGCTAATCTGGTGATACCTTCACGCCCACCTTTGAGATACTGTTCACCATTTACTTAGAATGATGAGTTATATCCAGAGCCGAAGGGCCTGAACTATGGCCCAAAGAGTTAACACAGCCAGCCTAGTCTGACAAACCAACATTGGGTTAAGATTTCAGAGACTCACCACCGGCTGTTTTGTTTTGGACAAGTTGCATTGCTTCTGTGAATCCCAAGTCTTCTCATTTTACACTGAGGAAGTTACACTTGAGTGGGTCCTAATGAAGAGTTTCTGATGAAGGAGTAGGGGTCTGTTGGGAATGCTAACTAATTTTAAAACCTAAAGGAAACTGTGCCTATTTCCTCAATAAAGCTCAGCATTCTAACTGAAACATTCAGGAGTTGTTGCCTCAGACTTCAGTGATTATCAATGCAGCAATGTGACATTGGCCAACTCATGGGGGTAGCTGTTGATGACCTGAAATGATTTTATGGGATGTGTGACTAGTGGACCAGTCACTGACTCCAATCACATTTTAAGTAATCACAGTCCTTCAATCAAAGGTGTCCAGTTTGTGATCAACCTTGGACACAGCACAGAGGAACAATCAAAATTAAAGACATGTCAGTGTTTATGCTTCCTTAACTTCATTACTTACAATTGCAACTAGAAGAGTGTTTTATGGGCTTTCCTATCATTGTTTTATTATGTGACCTTGGTAATTCTGGATGGCTGGTTAAAATCTATCCAGGATTAAAAGGAAATAAAAAGTGATTATACCAATGAAGTGAAAGTCGCTCAGTCATGTCTGACTCTTTGCGACCTCATGAACTATACAGTCCACAGAATTCTCCAGGCCAGAATACTGGAGTGGGTAGCCTTTCTCTCCTCCAGGGGATCTTCCCAACCCAGGGTTCAAATCCAGGTCTCCCACACTGCAGGTGGATTCTTTACCAGCTGAGCCACAAGGAAAGCCCAAGAATACTGGAGTGGGTAACCCATCCCTTCTCCAATGGATCTTCCTAACCAAAGAATCGAACCGGGGTCTCCTGCATTGAAGGTAGATTCTTTACCAACTGAGCTATCAGGGAAGCCCAATAATACAAATGACATATGTAATCACTAAATAACCCAGTTCCTATGGTTGGCACAACTTTTCAAACTTGAAGATCAAAGAGAAATAACTGAGAAAATGCATGTCTAGCGGGAACCCGGCAGGAACCACTGGTCTACACCAGAATCCTGGGAGCTCTCCTATTCTCCAATGGATCTTCCTAACCAAAGAATCGAACCGGGGTCTCCTGCATTGAAGGTAGATTCTTTACCAACTGAGCTATCAGGGAAGCCCAATAATACAAATGACATATGTAATCACTAAATAACCCAGTTCCTATGGTTGGCACAACTTTTCAAACTTGAAGATCAAAGAGAAATAACTGAGAAAATGCATGTCTAGCGGGAACCCGGCAGGAACCACTGGTCTACACCAGAATCCTGGGAGCTCTCCTGTCTTATCACAAGAGACAGGAGAATTCAGGTGTGCATGGGCAAGCATCCAGCATCCCCATAACCTACATTTCTCTAAACGGTTAAGTTCAACATGTTTGCTTATGTTTCTATGTAAAATTGCATCTGAATGCAGAATTCAACTTCAACCCACTTCCACCTGAAGCCTGTCCAATACCAAATGCCTTCTAATGCAATATTATATATTTGGTGGAAGTTTAAGAATGAGTTCTAGATTTAAATATTTTTGAAAATATTGACTATTCAATATTAAAGCAATTTTTATAGCCTCAAGGACAAGCTACTCCCAGGACCCAGGGTTTTGCAGAATATATGGGTTACATTTTCCACTAACCACCAACTGCTCACTCTTAACAATAGAGATTACTTGGATGAAATTACAGCCATTTCAAAAGATCTCTAATGGCCCCCAATCATTTTCCTTTTACAACCTGACCAAATTCTGTGACGCTCTTACACAGTTCCTTATCACCAGATGAAGTCTGAAGCACCTCATCTGCCACAAAACCAAAGTCCTCAAGAGATTCCTCTTGCCGTTGCCAGGTAAGGAACCAGGAATTCCTGGCTGGGTCCCAGCTTGGGGATCAGCCCTGTGTTGCCTGGGATAATGACTCACGGGGTCTCCTGAAAAAGACTCTCTGGCCCTCGATAATGAAGCCCAGTGACAAGGTCCCAAGGAAACCAGTGACTCATAGTTGTTGTTGAAGTTAATAGGATTTAAATTGGCCATGGGGTAGAAGTCTTTCCTCAGCTACAAACATTGTTCTTCTTGACTTCATAAGTGACTGATTGTGCATTAGAGACAATATTTGAAGACACGGGTATTCACTAGGTAGGATTAACTGGAATGGCAGCTAATCAACCTGGAAAGAAAAGTTGACATTTCTAACCAGTCTCAGTGGATGACTGCACAGAAGCTGACAGTCACTTTGGAACAGAACTTTATAAATGAGCAGGGGTTGAAAATGCCATTATCTGAGTAAATACTTGCCTGATTAGGTTATTGTGACAACTGTCATCCCAACAGAAAAGTCGAGGAGGCTAATAAGGCTGGTGATTCAGTGGCTGAGGTCACATTAGTAGTAGCTTCCTTAACATCCCCAGTCTCTAAAATTAGTACTCCCAGGCCTTCCTGTTCGTGGTCTGGCCAGTGGCCCCAGCCCGGTCCAGGCCAGTCTCCACTACTGCTAGCAAAGGACGTTTGCAAGTGCCATTCCTCTTCCCACCACCCCTCACGTTTCCCTCTCTCTGCCATCTCCCTATTTGGGAAACTTCTCTTTGTTCAGCAGACCCCAGCTCAAAGCCACCCTGAATCCAGGAAGTAGTTCACCTTCAATCCACTTTCACTTCTGCATGTAGATGTGATGGGTTACTGAAGGGAGGAGTTGGACTCTGGTGTGTGGGCATTAGTTCTACAGCTTCATTCTCTTATTAGACTGTTTTCTGTTTAAGGCCCAATCTGACACAAAACCCTTGCCCATACAACACATAGATACCCTTCCTAATGTACTTGTCTAAAAGGAAACAAAAAATCATCATATTATAGAGAAAAGATCATGAGATTTCAGTTGGACCCACATCTGCAGTAGTTGTTTAATGTGGCTTGGCTGCTTTTGTGTGTTTGTTTAATTAACTGAACAACATCTCCTGATTTGGGGGGCTTCCCTCATAGCTCGGTAAAGAATCTGCCTGCAATGCAGGAGACTTGGATTTGATTCCTGGGTAGGGAGGATCCCCTGGAGAAGGAAATGGCAAGCCAGTCAAGTATTCTTTGAATCCCATGGACAGAGGAGTCTGGCAGGCTACAGTCCATGGGGTTGCAAGAGTCGGACATGACTGAGTGACTTTCACTCACTTACTCACTCCTGATTTTTCTTTCTCTCTTAACTGACTGCATCTTCTAAGGCTCCTTTTTTCAAACTGACCTCTAAATATTGGTATTCGTCAGATCTTTCTGAGGACCTTTTTTCTCTTGGTAAGAGTGTAGGCAGTTTATCCATCCTCATGGTGTCAAATGTCAGCTCTATATTGATCATTACTAAATCTCTGTCTTCTGCCCCAATCACCCTTTTTAGCCCCAGACCCATGTCCAGTTAACCAGTGAGCAGTTTCCTTGAATCAGTGACAGGCATCTCAAACTCAGTGTTGGAAACTGAACTGACTTTCATTTCCAGACCCACACTACTCTCTTAGAAATCTTCTCACCTCAATAAATGGTATACTCTCTTTCCCATCTTCACTCTTCCCATCCTGTTTATTAACAGCCCCCTAAATTCTCAAATCTCAACTCATAACAGGTCTTGAATCTGTCCATTTCCTTAGCTCCCAGGAAAACTTGAGAACCAAACCAATTTTGTCTAGATTAAGTGACATTCTTTTTCTGTGCTCGCCTCTATGGTGGTGTTTACCCCATATTGTGACTGTGGTATAATTATGTCTTCCCTTCAAAAACTAAGCTGCTTCAGGGCAGAAGTCATGTCTTATTCGCTATCTCCCAAAACATACAATGTACTTAGTATAGCACTCAATCAGTGTTTATAAAATGAAAGAATTATCATTTCTGTTTTAGTTCAGGTGCTTTTTCTTCTGTTTTTATAAACTTTCTGCTTGAAACCTAGACTATCTTCAGAGGATATTACTCTTCTCTCAATATTTTCTAAAAATCTTGAACAATTAGGGCAGTGAAATTTTGCTATCCAAGATTTTTATATTAATATAGTATATATAGTTGCTGAGTCCAGTCCAGCATTTTTGCAACCCCATGGACTGTAGCCCACCAGGCGCTTCTGTTTATCAGATTTCCCAGGCAAGAAGAATAGGTTGCAATTTCCCAGAGGATCTTGCCGACCCAGGGATCTCCTGCACTGGCAGGAAGATCCTTTCCCACGGAGCCGCCAGGGAAGCCGACTGCTCTAGGTGCTTTTGGCTGCACCGGGTCTCTGCTGCTGCGTGCCGGCTTTCCTAGTTGCCGCGAGCGGAGGCTGCCCTTCATTGTGCTGCGTGGGCTCCTCATAACAGCGCTTCTCTTGTTGTGGGGCGTGGGCTCTAGGCTTCAGTAGTTGCCACTCCCAGGCTCCAGAGTGCAGGCTCAACAGTCGCAGCACACGGGCTTTAGTTGCCCTGAGGCAAATAGAATCTTCTTGGACCAGAGAAGGAATCTGTGTCCCCAGCACTGACAGGCAGATTCTTATCCGCTGCCTAGATAAGAATCGGGGAAGCCCTCTATGATTTTTTCCCTAGACATTTAACAAAATTTTACACTGACTCCTAGTAAAGGGACCGTGAATTGAAGGCTTAGATAGCAAAAGAAGCCTGACAGCACAATGCGGCGATTCAATGATCCAGTGACACTTCTGTTTGCGAAGCAAGTCATAAGACTCCAGGCTTCCATGGAAATGACAAAAACTAGATATGCATTCAGTTGATTTCACTGCTGCTGGTAAAGGGATGAATTTCGCTAAATTAACCCAGAGGTTTTGTTCATTGCACAATCATGGCATAGAGCATGCTCCACGTAATTAGATTTAACTTCAGCAACACCTAGAGTTTATAATGATGATGCTGACCACAATACAAAATGAACCAGAAAATTAGCGCTGTTACCCAAAGCTAAACATTAAGTGCTAAACGAAAGCTGTTGATAAACAGTCTTGGTAACATTGTTACTGTGTTTAGAAATGCATATTATTTTATTGTCTTTATTTATTTTTATAATCCTTTTTTTTCTTTATGGAGTTCCTTCCTTTACACACAGTTTTCTTACCTAGCTCACATTTTAAGAGGAAATGAAATAATTTCTTTGCCCTTCTTCCTTGCTATGCATCACTCACCCTCAATTGGTAAGCAATTATTAATACTACAGAGTAGGAGCTGTAGTGTTTTCTACAGTGACCATATCTACAAGGCAAGTCTGAACTCATGGCTTCCAAAAGTAAAGGATTATGATGTATGCTCATTGAAGTGACATGGAAAGAACATATATGAGTCAGTCAATTTGTTCCACATCTAATGTCAGTCTGTCTTGAGAAAGGAAGGAACCAGCCTCCTACACCTTACAAAACAGATGATTCTTCTAACTCATCCAGTAAACTATAAAGTGCTCCGTAAATATGACTTAGACCATGAGTACTGACCCAGCTAAAGTAGAAAATACTAACATTCTTTCAATTGTAATATTTCCTTTAGCTCTTCATTCATGACATGCAACCCGACTGTGCAAAACCAAGGTAAGAACACTTTACCTAAGAATTATAAAATAAGCGGGTAACTCATGACACTATTGATATTCCTGCACCATGAATTAGCTTTTGTGAAACCAAGAGTCCCTCAGCTGATGCATGTAGATGTTAATTCTCTGGTTTTCACTGATAGGTGGCACTGTATTGTGTTAATATCACATAAATTTTATCCACAGTTAAATATGATCACTTAGGCGGTTTCCAGTTTTTTCCTCCTATGGACATTAGTTGAGAGCAATATTGTAGATGTCTTCCCTTGTATATAATATGTACATATTTTTCCAAGTACATAATAGGATAAGTTCTCTTTTTAGGAGGGAAATGGCCGCGTCTTAGAACATTCCTCTCTTCAGTGGCACTAGATTCTGGTACCTTAGCTGCTAAGTCATCTCCCACTCTTGCGATCCTATGGGCTATAGCCACCAGGAATCTCTCAAGTAAGAACACTGGAGTGGCTTTCCACTTTCTTCTCCAGGGGAATCTTCCTGCCCCAGGAATCGAACGACATCCCCTGCATTGCAGGAGGATTCTTTACCACTGAACCATCAGGGAAGCCCAACCCTAGATGTGTTTTCCAACATACCACTTTGACCAACAGCTTCTGAGAGCCCATTGTTTCCTATCCTCTCCAACAGTTGTTCCTTAACAATCTTTTAGTTTTGCCATTCCACTAGTTGCAAAATATATTTATCTTAAAAAGAGTCTGTGAAATAGAGAAAATGGACACCAACCTCTCTCACTAATTCATTGAAAAGATAAAAGTCAGGATACCATGTCCATGGAGATGTCAATAGTAGCCTATAAACATAGTGTTATACCACTCTTGGTGATGGGTTTTGATATTGTTAGTATTATTTGGCCCAACCTAGATATGCCATGTTTTTTTGTCTTTCTTTCCTCACTCCCTATGCCATAGAGATTCTGTGTTCGGGCCTAATCTTTCAATCTTTCCCTGCTGAGCCACAGAATGGTGGCTGGACTCCATGGGATAGAGTGGAAAGACTGAGGGCTCTGCTGACCTTGATCCCACCTCTGCCTCTTTGAGCTTCACACTCCTCCAACCATAAAATTAAAATAATGATATTAACTCACAGGGTTCCACTTCTGCCTCTTTGAAAATTCAAATACTATTAACTAACAGGATTAATACATATACACACAGGCCTCTGCTTAGCACATTGTAGGCAATGGACACATTTTAATATCCTTCCTTCTTTCTTTGCATTTTTTTTTCCTTCTCCAGTGATTCTCTCCCCAACTGATCCAGTGAGACCAAGAGATTCCTCCATCACCTCCATCATGTCCTTATTTCTCTTTGCCCTGCACCATCTGGACCTTACATGGGGAAACCAATATAGAAAAATCATATCCCCAGATGTATACATCCCTAATAAGAGTTTCCCAAGAGAGGACTCCTTTTCTAAAGGAGGGTGGCCACATGGCTCAATTCCTAGAAATTGAATGACAGAAACAGCAGTCTTGGAGGCCAGATCTTGCTGTATGAAAAGAAAAAGTCCTGGAAGATCCAGGTGGAAGGTCCAGGGGCTGAATGGGCCAGGAAAGGCTTTATGGATGGGGGTTTTGAAACTGGAATTATTGCAGAGATGGAGAAGCAGAAGCATAGATTAAAGAGGAATCCAGAGTCTTGACTTGAAAGACAAAATCTTGAACACATAAAGAAATAAAGAGCAGCTGAAGAATGGAACAATGGTGTTAGTGAAGTGGAAAGCCTTCAGAGACATGAGTCCAGTCAATCATCCTCTGACTGGGAGTGTATCATTCATACTGGGGTCATGTAGACTGTTCTCTACTCATCGAAGAAACAGGTTTGCATAAAGAAACATCCTGGGATGGACAGGGAAAATGTTTTTGTCTCCAATGCCTTCAAACACCATTAATTCCTCTTTTGGGCAACAAATATCCACCACGCATGTGGTTTATGCCCCAGATTGGGCTGGGCCTTAAGAATACAGAATAGAAACAGCCTCATCCTTTAACTGACCAGTGCTTGAACTTTTCCATTAATTTTTTCAGAGTTTCATTCTCCTGGGTAAAAATACACCCTTGGGTCACCAGTGCCTGGCAGAAATTAGGTGCACAGAAAACAGGACACAACCCAGGCATGTGTAGAGCTTGAGTCTAGCAGGCTCTCTAAAGTTTGCTAGTTCTAAGTTGGATGCCTCAGGTGAGGGGGACAGGGTTCCACATGTAGAAGAGTGAAACCTACTTCTCCATCAATGTAGGTATCATCATCTCAATTTAACAAATGAGAAAAGACTTTGAAAATATTCAGTTATACTTCTTTTTGAGGATGGTACTTTATTTTATTTATTTTTAAGGAGTAGAATTGCTTTACAACATTGTGTTACTTTCTGCTATACAACAATGTGGATCAGCTGTATGTACACATACATCCCCTCCCTCCTGGGCTTCCCCTCCACCCCGCTATCCCACTCCTCTAGATCACCTCAGAGCACTGAGCTGAGCTCCCTGTGCTATGCAGCAGCTTCCCATTAGCTATCTATTTTATACATGGTAGCGTATATATTGGAGAAGGCAATGGCAACCCACTCCAGTGTTCTTGCCTTGAGAATCCCAAGGATGGGGGAGCCTGGTGGGCTGCCATCTATGGGCTCACACAGAGTTGGACATGACTGAAGCGACTTAGCAGCAGCAGCAGCAGCGTATATATATCAATTCTACCATATGCCCAATTACAGTTATTCTTGACTGTTCAGTTACTAGTTAATAAATAGGTTTTTCTCAATTTTCTGATAAATAAATTCAAGCTAAACTACTGGGAGCCTAAGTAGATGGATCTCCGGACAAAAAAGAAAATTATCTTGATGTATTGGAAGAGAAACCAGAAAGTTTAGGTTATAACTAAAAATATTAACTTTTGAGATGTCAGATGATTTCTTTTCTTCTTTATTTCAGTTTTTGTCCACTAAAGTTTTCTTTTTCTATCTGCATTTTATAAATTTTTTGTCATATATGACTCTTTTCTTAGAAATTTTTTGTTACATTTTATATGGGGTAAAGTTAAAATAGAGACATTACTTTGTCAACAAAGGTCCGTCTAGTCAAGACTATGGTTTTTCCAGTAGTCATGTACAAGAGGCTCTTTAGTCCTTCTTCACTTTCTGCCATAAGTGTGGTGTCATCTCCATATCTGAGGTTATTGATATTGCCTTGTGACCTTAATTTCTTGAAATTCGTTTCTATGAGGTTTACTAGAATGACATGAAAATATGTTATTTTTATTGAACTAGAGAATACACCACATCAAAACTTGACAAAGTGGTAATATCTTAAAGCTTAGATGCCATGTAAAATCAAAACCCTTTCCGTGAATTTTTTGTATTCTCTTACTATGAAATCCATTGGTCTATCTTCCCTTTTAAAAACTCTTACCCAGACATGATTTTGTAGCATCATATATTAGTTACTCGGAAAACAGTGATTCACAGACCTGAGCAGATCTTTCCCACATTAGCATATTTTATTATATAAGATTTTTTAAAATCACATTTGTAAGTAATATCTCCAATCTCATCAGAAAACTCCAACTGTGGATATGCTATTAAGTCACTGTGGCAGATACAAGTTTTTCCAAACTCCAGTTTGCGCTTGAAAAGTCTAATTTTAAACTTGGCCACAAATACTGCCAGTTGTTTTCCATGAAGCGACAGGCTCACTTTGTTCATTTTTAGTAAAGCATCTGCCAAGTGCTCAATCTGAATAACCGTAATTTGTCTATCAGTCATTCTTTCAGGTTATAAAAGATGATCCATTAAAACAAAAAGTTATTCTTTTGCATTTTAAAACAAATGGTGTTTTCTGAGTTGGAAACAAGCTTGGCTTGTGTAAGAAACTAAGCAAAGTTCGTTACACCCAGGACAGCATGGACAGCAAAGGATGGATGAAGAAATAAGAAGAGGAACGTTATTAGGACCTTATTGACAGAAGTTTAAATAAGGGGATTTTCTTCCAGGTCATCATGGAAGGATGTGTACCATGGGTGTAGTAAAGTCAGAATTACAGTTTTTGAAGGTGACTCCAGATGCCCTAGGGAGACAGGGACAAAATCTGAAGCAAGAGAACAGTCCAGAGGAGACTGCTCTCAAGAGTGAGATGATGGTGGCAGAGGCTAAGTTGCCATAGACACCGGAGGGAGTGATGGGTTCCAGCATAGTCGTATTTAAATGTGAATTTACTTTTCCCAGATCATAAAGGAAACATGCCATCCTATGCTCCTCAGAGATGTCAGTCTCCAGCCGGCTCTGGCCCTCAGGAAAATCCACTACTTCATAAGATCACGAGCAGGAAGAAACCTTTCCCTGCAAGGTCTGATGGCAAGGTAAAACAGACACTTCCTACGGCACTTTTCTAGATGACCTTAGCACCTAAAGAGGGGCTTCCCTCATGGCTCAGCAGTAAAGAATCCTCCTGCAGTGCAGGAGATGCAGGTTCGATCTCTGGATCGGGAAGATCCCCTGGAGAATGGAATGGCAACCCTCTCCAGTATTCTTGCCTGGAGAATCCCATGGACAGAGGAGTCTGGTGGGCTACAGTCCATGGGATCACAAAGAGTCGGACATGACTGAACTAACTGAGCAGGCACACAGCACCTAAAGAGAGCTTTCTTGAACAATGCCTAAAAAGGNCAACCCTCTCCAGTATTCTTGCCTGGAGAATCCCATGGACAGAGGAGTCTGGTGGGCTACAGTCCATGGGATCACAAAGAGTCGGACATGACTGAACTAACTGAGCAGGCACACAGCACCTAAAGAGAGCTTTCTTGAACAATGCCTAAAAAGGAGATCATTACGATTGACTCTGAGATTTCCCCCTTCTGGCTATATATTATTGGGGGTTAATATTTTAAAAAATATTTTGCTGTATAACACTGCATCTTGCCATTTCACTAAAATTTTCAACTCGCATATTTCCATATTCTAAAAGTGCTTTTTAAAAATTTAATCCAAAAGATAGAGAGATTTAGAACTGTGTTGTATGTGTATTGGTTGTTCAGTAGTGTTTTACAGTTGATGAAGATTTACATATTGCAACTCTTTTTCCAACAAAAGATTCCCAAGTTGTATGCTCATTTCATTTGAACAGTTCAGCAAGCATTTGCTGAGCACTTATTCTATACCAGTCAACGTGCTAGAAGTTATGGTCTATGCCCCAGGAGAGATGTAGAAAGGGGCAGAGATGCAAACAGATGTAATAGTAGAAGGATTCTTGCTTGTCCTTCATCTATTTCCTGCTTTCTTTCTAAAATATTCTGCATTCCCACAACCAGTTCTTCTCAAGCCATGCTGCACTTATACTCACCTATATGGGGGGATAAAACTTTCTTTTAGTTTCTACCGTGTTCCCTCCATCACGTTGCAACATGAAATTAAAGTTTCTTTCATGATAAGGCACAGAAGGACATGTTCCTTCTGGGTCTCCATTCCAGAGCTTCGTAGGCTGAGAGTTCTGCCACAGAGCTTGCACAGGATTTTAAGCAGGAGCAGAGCACAAAGAATATGTCTAGTCAGTTAGCTTCAGTTCAGTCGCTCAGTCATGTCCTCCTCCTTATGACCTCATGGACTGCAGCAGGCTTCCCTATCCATCACAAGCTCCCGGAGATCGCTCAGACACATGGCCATTGAATTGGTGATGCCATCCACCCATCTCATCTCCTGTCGTTCCCTTCTCCTGGGGACCAATCTTCCTGAGGAAGAGTGAAGATCTTTCCCAGCATCAGAGTGTGTTCTAAAGAGTCAGTTCTTCGCATCAGGTGGCCAAAGTATTGGAGTTTCAGCTTCCACATCTGTCCTTCCAATGAATAGTCAGGACTGATTTCCTTTAGGATGGACTGGTTTGATCTGCTTGCTGTACAAGGGGACTCTCAAGAGTCTTCTCCAACACCACAGTTGAAAAGCATCAGTTCTTCGGTGCTCAGCCTTCTTCACAGTCCAACTCTCACATCCACACGCGACTACTGGAATAATTGCTCATATTCCTGCAATGTTCCAAGTGCCATTGGTTGTNCCAACACCACAGTTGAAAAGCATCAGTTCTTCGGTGCTCAGCCTTCTTCACAGTCCAACTCTCACATCCACACGCGACTACTGGAATAATTGCTCATATTCCTGCAATGTTCCAAGTGCCATTGGTTGTCCTTATACTTAGTGTTAATTTGACCTTAATTCTAAAAGAAGTCTCATATTCTTAAGTTTGACTTTCCGCACAGTTTGCACAAGGTATGCACACAGAAATGTTTCTGCATGGCTTTTCTGTTGCCCCATCTTACATACCTGGCTTCCTTTTCATCATCTCCTTTATAAGCACTGGAATCCCAGAGTCCTACCTAGCTATCTATCCAAAAATCACACCCCCCCAGAACCTGGATTCTTCAGGCATGGGAGAGGCTTGCACTAAACCAGGGTTTCCCTGATTTCAACTATTTGAATGCATGTTTATGATCTGTGGACTATCCGTATATTATCTATAATAATGTTATACTTAGTAATATCTTTTAACTCTTTTTTTCATTTTACATCACTGCTCTATTAAACCAGTATTACATACATACATAGAAAGTAATCTTAAAACTAACCATGGCATTCTACTTCTAGGTATACACCCAAAGAAATGAAAGTAGGGACTCAAACAAATTTTTGTACACTCATGTTGACAGCAGCATTATTTACGATAGCTGTGAAGCATAAACAGCCCAAATGTTTATTAACAAATAATGGATAAATGAAATAAAGTAACATTATTCAATTGTAAAAAGGAATGAAATCCTGACGTGTTACAAAATAGATGAACCTTAAAGTCATAACACTAAGTGAAATAAGCCAGACTCAAAAAGACCAGTATAGAGTCTACTTATAGAATAAGTAAGTCCATAGAGCCAGAAAGCAGCATGGTGGTTGCCAGCAGAGTTATTGTTGAACGTGTGGAGTGTTTCAGTTCGGTATGATGAAAACGTTTTGGAGCGGAATAGTGCAATGGCTGCCAAGCCATGTGAATGTGCTCAATGCCATTGCACTGTACACTTGAAAGTGGTCACATGGTAAATCATATGTTGTGTATAGGGTCTTCCCAGGTGGCACAGTGGTAAAAAATCTACCTCCCAGTGCAGGAGATGCAAGAGACTTGGGTCCCATCCCTGCATCGGGAAGATCCCCTGAAGTAGGAAGCGACAACTCACTCCGGTATTCTTGCCCCTGAGATCCCATGGACTGTAGCCCACCAGGCTCCTCTGNGCACAGT
Source organism: Oreotragus oreotragus (assembly GCA_006410675.1). NCBI lineage: Eukaryota > Metazoa > Chordata > Mammalia > Artiodactyla > Bovidae > Oreotragus > Oreotragus oreotragus. The sequence continues at coordinate 2,260 of SJYX01009332.1, read as the reverse complement.
GGTAAAAAATCTACCTCCCAGTGCAGGAGATGCAAGAGACTTGGGTCCCATCCCTGCATCGGGAAGATCCCCTGAAGTAGGAAGCGACAACTCACTCCGGTATTCTTGCCCCTGAGATCCCATGGACTGTAGCCCACCAGGCTCCTCTGTCCATGGGGTCACAAAGAGTCAGAAACAACCAAGCACACACATATGGTGTGTATATTTTATCACATCTTTAAAAAAAAATTCATTTTAGCTCAAACAAAACAAGGCTATTATATTGTAGTCGGATGCCAACACTCACTAATGGACCTCAGCATAAGGAGAGATTAGGGATGCCAAAACAAGAGACTTCCTTGGTGGTCCAGGGTTTAAGACTGCACTTCCAGTTTGATCTCTGGTCGGTGACCTAGGGCACAGGTTTGATCTCTGGTCGGTGAACTAGGGTCCCACATGCTGTGCAGCGTGGCCAAAAAATAAATAAATAGATACATGAAAAATAAATAAATATAATCCATCCATTTTAAAAGTCTAGCTGTTTTAAAAAATAAAAGAAATGTCATAGTGATATTAAGCACCAAAATGAAGCATCCCTGTTGGATTATTCAGAGGGCTGAAAAGAAAAGTGAAAGGGGCCCATCTCTCCCTCCAGGTCATTCAGAATTGCCTCACACTGTTTGAACAGCACCTAAACACACCGGCTCACACTCCTGATCACACCTGGAGAACTACAGAGTTATGAAATCTCTAATAGCCATTCCTTTCTCCATGGGCTCTTCCCAACCCAGGAGTCTCTTCAAAGCCAGGTCTCCCACATTGCCGGAGGATTCTTCACCAGCTGAGCCACCAGGGACGCCCAAGAACACTGGAGTGGGTAGCCTATCCTTCTCCAGGGATCTTCCCAACCCAGGGATTGAACTCGGGTCTCCTGCATTGCAGGCAGATTCTTTACCAACTGCGCTACCAGGCAAGAAGCGGCTCCAGCTTCAGCTAACAAATGAAATCAGAGCAGAAGCAGCACAGCGTGCCTGAGCCCCGCCAGGCTCCCAGACCGGCAGAGAAGTTCCCCAGAGGCATAGACTGTGCTCAGCACACAGAGCTCCCTCTTCCACAGGGAAGTGGGGCTCTGGGCTGCCCGCTGTTCTGGAACCTGCTGCCTGACTTTGCTGGAGGGGAGCAGGTCCTACCTCTGCACCTTCCAGCACACACCCGCCCCTGGCAGTAGGACTAGGTAAAGGGATTCATTCCAAAGGATGCCTCAAGTAAGAGGTGACTCTGCCCCCAAGCTTGACGGAAGACAATGGCAGAACCAGGGAGGAGGAGGAGTGAGGAGCCTGAACAGATCCCAGGCAGCGGGGCTAGCTCATGTCAAGCCCTGAAACCATGTGTGTCCAGACAAGAGCAAGCACAGCTGGCTGGCCAGGCCCTCGTCCTCAGATCTGGTGGGGGCAAGAAGTGAGGGGGCAGAGTTGGGGGAAGCTCGCCCATGCCTTTCCCAGTGATGCTCACATGTGCTTAGTGAGCCCATCATTGCAAGATCAGGTTTGTGCTGGGAGGACCAGGGATTTTGAAGACCAAAGATTTGATGTCACATCCCTAGTTCTTACCACATGGAACAGAAGTTGACTTCCTGAGCCTCCACTGTCCTAACAGCATCTGCCCTACAGGACTCCTGTGGCCACAGACTGGGATAAGAATGAGGGGAGGCCTTGGAGATGTTGGACTCATGGAAAGGGTTATTTATTATTATCCTTGGAACTCAGCAAAGGAATTGCAGATCCTTGGCACATCTCCCTGACTGCCCTACCTCCTCTCTGATGTGGTGGATTTTATAATCAAAAGAAATAAATTTGTGTAAATATGATACCATGGCACAGAGAGAAAGCCAGACAGACTTAGGGTTCAAATCCCAGTCCTACCACAGGTGAGTTTAGGCAATTGACATAAAGATGCTCTCAGGACTTCCCTTGTAGTTGAGTGGTTGAGAGTCCACCTGCCAATGCAGGAGACATGGGTTCGGTCCCTGGCCCAGGAGGATTCCACATGCCACGGGGCAGTAAGTCCATGTGCCACCGCTACGGAAGCCAGCGTGCCCTGGAGCCTATGCTTTGCAATGAGAAGCCACCGCAATGAGAAGCTTTCAAACTGCAGCTAGAGAGTAGCCTCTGCACGCTGTAACTAGAGAAAGTCCATGCGGCAACAAAGACCCGGTGCAGCCAAAGATAAATCAATAAATGAATAAAAAATTTTTAAATAAAAAATTTTAATTAATTTAAAA
>SJYX01009331.1:0-14412 GCA_006410675.1 Oreotragus oreotragus | reverse complement strand
AAAAAAAAAGTAGAAGAAGCAGAACTTCACACTGCCTAAGTTCTCCCAGTAGGAAGAGTTTTCAAATACTAGAGACCTGCCTTGGTAGGAAGAGGATCAGTTATACTTGGCCTGTTTATCCAAAAGCAAAGATGTGGGTAGTGAGATTACTAAAAGTATCTTCTTAGAGTATGAAAGACAATTATGATGGCTTAGGTTACTGACTTTCAGTAAATTCCATCTGGTATTTTACAAATTAGCTCATTATTCTGCTGTTTTTACGAATGTGTTAGTCTGAAAACATATCCTTGTCACAAATTAGTCACCTAGTGTTTCTCTGAAAGTGATTTAATACAAGCACACCCACATCATAATATGGGATAGTAAACTAGGTCCTGGCTTGACCCTCTAAATGGAATTCAGCATAAAGTATGATTCACTTTGCAAGGGGATTTTGGCACACACACTACCTTCTGATTTCCTAAGATTAGAAATGTGATCACTAGAATGTGATCCTTGCCGTGAGTATTGAAAATGTCATGTGATATTAAAAACCTCTTTAGTTTCCCTTATGAACCTTGAGAGATCCCAGCCTACTGATAAATGATGAATTTATCAAATTGAGCATAGCTTTGTTTGTTTTTATTTGCATTGGTTGTCACAGGTGTCATCACGACTGTTTCAGTTCAATAATAGCAACTGCAATTTTGAGAATTATTGTAAACATCTGATTTTGAAAGTTTTTTTTTTTTTNATTTATCAAATTGAGCATAGCTTTGTTTGTTTTTATTTGCATTGGTTGTCACAGGTGTCATCACGACTGTTTCAGTTCAATAATAGCAACTGCAATTTTGAGAATTATTGTAAACATCTGATTTTGAAAGTTTTTTTTTTTTTCTTTTAGAAGGGAAGCAGATGAGTTTACCCACCAGCTATTTAGAAAGAAAAAAAAAACAACTAGGAAAACATAAGCTTCCCTCTCCTAACTTGATTACCTATTAAGAAGTGCCTTGGAATATAATCAGAACACTCTCTCAGGGATGATGCCTTTGGTGCGAGCTTGGAGCTGCTGACTCAATGGCTTAATATAAACAAATAAGGAAGACGTAGGCTTCCCTGGGCGCACAGATGGTAAATAATCTGCCTGCAGTGCAGAAGACCCGGGTTCAATCCCTGGATCTAGAAGATCCCCTGGCGAAGGAATGACAACCCACTCCAGTATTCTTGCCTGGGAAATTCCATGGAGAGAGAACACTGGCAGGCTACAGTCTATGAGGTCACAAAGAGTTGGACATAACTGAGTGATTAACGCTTTCATTGTCATAACGTGAAGTTTTAAGATAGAGTGTTCCAGTGATTATTTCTTGCTTTTTGTTTTTATTATTTATTTGCTTGCTTGTTTTTCAGGGGTAGTTGCTAACAGGCTCAGGCACATCACCCAGATTTTGCCTGCCTTCTTACAATGTTGTCCTTTTGCTCAGGCAGACTCTCCTCATTATTGCAAGATCATGGCCCCAGCCAGGCACAAGGTCCAAAGTCAGAAACAAACCCTTTCTTCCTTTGTGCTTCTCTTTTTATGAAACGCTTTTCCCAGAAGACATTTCAGCCAACTGACCTTCATATCTCTTTGGTGAGGTTTGGTTTTAGGACATAAAGGAATTACTGGGATTAGACTCTTCAGGATTTACGTCTGTACTGGGCAGGGAATCACTTTCTCTGAGTACTTCGCTGCCACAAAAAGTAAATTCTTGTGAAAACAGTTGGGTTTCTGCCAGCAAGGAAGAGGGAGGGTGGATGCTGGGTCTTTACCAACAATGGTAAAGGAACCATGGTGTTACAAACATGGTAATAAATGTTAAAACTGAAGTTTCAACAAAGGCAGTGAGGTACAATAAAAGCCACATTCCAAAGTATGGTGTCTGTGCTAAGTTCCAAGTTTCAAAGTATTTGGCCAAGAGTCAGTTTCATGACTGGGGCTTCGGATACTAGGGCTCTTAACTCAGATCAAGGCGATCATAGAGTTCAAAGAGGGGGGAAGAAGAGTGACATGTTAAAAGCAATTCATTTTTTATAGAAAGAGATAACCGGGTGGTGCTGTGAGCCTTACCCTCTCTTACCTCAAATGGAGCTGTAGTCATCTCATTCACATCAAATGTGAAAAAATGTGAATGTGAATGTGAATCCTCAAAACCAGAAAAAGAAGATTCAGTGGTGGGAATTTTTCCCATGGACCAGATGCACACCACACTTGAGAGCGAGCTGGCCTTGAACCATTTTATTTCCTTCCTTAGAGGATCACCTAGAAAAGGCACTTGAACTTCACATGAAGTGTTTGGCTTTGTAGGGATGGGTCCCCTAGAAAACCACAGGCTTGGTGGAGGGGGATGATGAACCAGCAGCACTCTGAACACAAAGCTCTGCCTGGCTCATGAGAGTTGTAGCCGGAGGGGCCAGTGGGCACACAGCTAATGAATCCACAAAAGTGCCCAGGAGACAAGGAGGCAACATGCAACATCTGCCAGGTCCCCAGTGCAAANTGGTGGAGGGGGATGATGAACCAGCAGCACTCTGAACACAAAGCTCTGCCTGGCTCATGAGAGTTGTAGCCGGAGGGGCCAGTGGGCACACAGCTAATGAATCCACAAAAGTGCCCAGGAGACAAGGAGGCAACATGCAACATCTGCCAGGTCCCCAGTGCAAAGTACCATCTTATCAACATGCCAGTTCAAAAAAGAACTCTTCCTTTCATCACCTCTCTCCATTCTCTGACCTCAGAGTAGTCAGTACCAACAGCTGGGAAGTCAGGATAGGATGGAAGGGGTAAGACAAATCCTGCCCTTGCTACACCAACTTACCGTGTTGCAAGAGGCTAGCCTGCAGTGGGCCCAGCTGGGACCTGGAAGAAGATGTGAGTTAAATCAAGTTTGGAGTTTCAGATTACAATTTGAAAAGATCCAACAGCTGGGAAGTCAGGATAGGATGGAAGGGGTAAGACAAATCCTGCCCTTGCTACACCAACTTACCGTGTTGCAAGAGGCTAGCCTGCAGTGGGCCCAGCTGGGACCTGGAAGAAGATGTGAGTTAAATCAAGTTTGGAGTTTCAGATTACAATTTGAAAAGATCATTCTAATATCTGAGTAAAATCTGAGTTGATGGTTTAAAGAGAATATAAAGTTCTCTATTGCCTAAGAGTACCCAGGAAAGTCACATGACTTTCCCCATATAAAATGTTAAGGGGTAGTAAGAAACCAAAACAAAATGTTTTTAATACACATCACATGCCCTTATTTTCAACAACTTTTTTTATAATATCGATACTTTAAAACTTTTTAAAATATTCTGACAATACCACATCACATTTCTAGTATCTAGTATCTCTAGTTGCATGTTTTTCCTTTCGATCATCCTCTAATATTTGAAAGGAAAATTATTTATACCTTCCAACGAATATTCTAATTTTTGAAACACCTATGCACCAGTAGAAGAATCTCAAAGTAGATCTGCATTAAAGATACGAGGTAGTAATGCACTGTGGGAAACAAGGGAAATAAGAAGTTAGCGTTAATGGTAGTGTCCTTCTGTCTCAGTTCGCTGCTGTCGCTGCTGTTCATTGGCCCTTGTCTTTATTCATCCCTCTTCCTTTCAGACTCCTTAGGACTGGGGGTTTAGGACTGTCACCTGCTCACAAAAGATACTGCCCTTGAGGAGAGGTCACCAGGAGTCTTGTCACTGTTGTTCAGTAGCTGAGTCATGTCTGATGCTTTGTTTCTCCATGGACTGCAGCACACCAGGGGTCCCTGTCTTTCACCATCTCCCAGAGTTTGCTCAGACTCAGATTCATTAAGTGGGTGATTCCCTCCAACCAAGGATTCTGGATTTTGACCCTTCTCTTTCAGGAACAAAAGTGTTCCAACTCTAGACACACTATGGTAGCTTCATCCAAATGATCTGCCTCTAATTAATGGATATTTGTTGGGCAGAAGAACAAAGGTGAGGAGTTTATATTTTCATTAACTTTGCTCCCGCTTCCAGTGCAACTTCCATTCTTTTAAAAAGAAAGCAGAAATTAAAAAAAAAAAAAAAATCAAAGAAGCTTGCTGAGAGTCCTGGTAACCAAAGACCAGATGCTCATCTACCTGTTCGATCAACAATCTAAAGGGAAAGGGTCAGTGAGAAGACAGGAAAATCCTCAAGGTCAACTTATTATTGGATCAGCTTTGCTACTATTTTGTGGAAAAATTTAAAATTCTTTTGTGTCCTCATCCATGTAATAAACCGGGAAGCTAAGAACAACAGATGAAATCGTGTAACGTTCCACGTTGAATTCTTCCCCACTCATGACGTGTTTCCCATAGGGAAAAGTGTAAGCTACGTGGTTAAGCAGTTGGATCACATATCAGTATTTTTCTTTTTAATTCAGTCTTGGATGTGGTGTTTATGTTTGCCCATCTGAATCTGTTAAGTGAGCTGTATAGTCTGTAGGGATGTTTTCAGGGGTGGAGTGTGCCAAGAGAGGCGAGCTAGTTGATAGTTTCAGGTGCTCAGTGTTATGGATTCTCCTCCAAGTCAGAGCTTTGAAAAGCGCAGCAGAGTAGAAGGTATTGAACGCTAGGTGAAGGAGGAGTTACCTGTCTACACTAGGCAACTAGGATTTAACAACTAGCCTTGGATTTATTTTGCACTCAAGTGTAAAGAATGTTTTAATTAATTATATCAAAATGACTTTAAAATTATTATTCTAAAAGATTGACTTCTGGTTTTAATATGTTTTAATATTTTGAAACTGTCAAGTGATTATTTTAAAATAATCATTTGAATGTTCTTTTTTCTCCCTAAAAAGGAATTTACCTTTTGAGTGCTAAATTTTCTTCCTCCATCAAGTTAATAAAAATCACACTATTTCCCCCCTTCGTTATTCTCTCTCTGTCTTTTGCCTCCTATCTGAGACAAATTAACATTCACTGAAGAAAGTGATGAAAGGAGTTTAAGAAAAATAAGAAGCCAATATTTTGACTGAAAGCATAATATATGTCAGTCATATAAAAAGGTTGCTCTCTCCAGAACCCCTATGCGCGAATGTAGATGTAGATACATTAAATGTTAATTTTTCTGGGTGTGTTTTATGTAAGCCCCTTGATTGAGTAACCATCAGTTCAACGTCAAGCTAATTCACTTGTCTATTTGATGTTACAATATATCATTAATTTTAAGTTGTTTTATTTTTGGAGGGAGGGAAAGGATTTATGAATAGCAACATAAAATTTCTTATATAGTGACTCATCTAGTCAAGATTTTGATTGCAAGGAAAAGAAACTAACTTAGACTGGATTCTGTGAAAAAGGAAGAATATGGTTAAAGATACAAACAGAGAAGGCAATGGCACCCCAGTCCAGTACTCTTGCCTGGAAAATCCCATGGACGGAGGAGCCTGGTGGGCTGCAGTCCATGGGATCTCGAAGAGTCGGGCACGACTGAGCAACTTCACTTTGACTTTTCACTTTCATGCATTGGAGAGGGAAATGGCAACCCACTCCAGTGTTCTTGCCCGGAGAATCCCAGGGACGGGGGAGCCTGGTGGGCTGCTGTCTATGGGGTCACACAGAGTTGGACACGACTGAAGCGACTTAGCAGCAGCAAAGATACAAAAATCATGGAAACAGTGTAACTGGATCTTGTTGGATTTGTAAAACTCTAGAATTAGGCAGTTCTTCTTTGTGTGGCTATGTAATCATTCATTTCTGTTTGTCTCTGTATTTCAGCTCTTTGCCTGCTTCTCTATCTGTAATTACTGCAATTTTCTTAGTCATCACTTTGCACTTGATCCAAAATGGCTTCAGCCCCTAAGTCCACGTGACACTTTGGTTCAAGCTCATCTGTAACTGATTAGATTCCCCGTGTTTTCTTATGAACATGTGCATTTCAAATATGAATATCAGTGTTTTCTATCAAGTGAATGAATCAGGTGCCAGTGGGTCACATTTTCATACCTACTGCAGTTAGATTTTATAAGAGTACTAAGGGTGTAGTTAAGGAAGGCTCTTTAGAAAGAGCTGTCAGAAGACAAAAATAATCATGTTTGGTGTATTGATTGATTCATTTATGATAATCATTCACTTCACAGATATCTCACTGAGCACTTATTATACACTGGACACTATTCTAGGCACTGAGAACACTGCAGAGACAAAAAGACCAACAAAATCCCAATGTCCTGATGGAATTTCTCTTATCATAATCTTTAACCCTTTATTTCAAAGATAATTGGGGGAAAAAATAGAATAGCAGTGTCCTCACACAGTAAATACAAGGTATTAAAATCAACAATACATGTGTATGTGTCTTTATGTGTGTATGTGGTATGTGCATTATAAATGTGCTGAATCGCTTCAGTTGTGTCCAACTTTGTTAACTGGCTCTGCTGTGCTTAGTCAGCCAGCAGTGTCTGATGCTTTGTGACCCCATAGACTGTTGCCAGCTGGGCTCCTCTGTCCGTGGGATTCTCCAGGCAAGAATACTGGAGTGTGTTGCCATGCCCTTCTCCAGGGGATCTCCCTGACCCAGGGATCGAACCCAAGTCTCCTGCAGCTCCTGTACTGAAGGCAGATTCTTTACCGCTGAGCCACCAGGGAAGCCCTTAATTTGTAAATATAGTCATATTTGCTTTTACTTTGTTAACTGCCAGTGGTGTGTAAGTGGGAGTATGTGTGTGTGTGTGTTTATGTATTGGAAACAGTAATTGAGGTCTTTGGATTTTAAATGACATCTAATTTGGAGACTTTGATGTAGCCTCTTTTAACTTCCAATGAAAATGACTATGAAAATACACCCTCCCAAATTTGCAATTAGAGAAGCACTTAAACCCAGGACCAATAGTGATTGATGACAGAATATTAAAGAACCAATAAATTAGACTGAAAAGATAAATAATAGATCATCCATCTTATGTCATTCTACAAGTAGATAAAAATAATTTTTTGTATTTACCTGGACCAGGAACATATATACTGTTACTATAGTAGATATGTAACTATCTTAAGTTTTTTTAAAAGAAATGTACCAGCATACACAAAGTAAGAGCAGAATTACAAAGTTAGGAAATATACAAGTTTGCTAATACGTACATATTTGAGCTGGAGTGAAATAAGCACATCCTGTTATCAAGATATGTAATCAGATATGTCATTTTGTAAGTAGGCATAGTTTAATGTCAGTGGTTCCACCTCTGAATCACTACTGCTTTTGGCCCCAGTTACAGTATTTGTATAAACATGAAAAATAATAAATCAATTATTATTTTCTTTTTTAAGGCTTGATATTGATTTAGCTAATAATGTTAGTGGAGTGTTTGAATTTGTGAATATATATTTTTAATTCTCACTGTTCAGCTTTGTGGTTAGATATTTCAAATCAGAGATTTGAAACGTGATTTTGAAATTCCAATATATCTATATTAACTATAAATGACTATCCTTCCTTAATAAGTACTAGATATATATATCTCTTCATTATTGTCTCAATTATGATAATAATACATGGAAATATTCTCATTAGGAAGATTAATCAACTCAGAAATATGTAAAGTAAAAGGTGAAAATCCTTTTTTAAAGAGGCTTACTTTTACTTCCTTATCTCAGAGGTAATTAGTTTACCAGTATTTGGTGTATATCCTTCTGGTTCTTTTCCTCTAATTGGCATAAATATATATCTATATTCACATGTACATTTAAATTCATATTAAGTAATTCATATTAAAAACATTACTCTGAAAGGTTGAGATTTTTTTAAAAAGTTCTTCACCTATCAATATTTCAGATGTTTTTTCCAAGTCATTCTTAGAAATCTATACTATCCCAGAAACATGGTATATATTAAAGCTGGGCCTTTAGTATTATATGAGAGATATTTTTACTTTTTAAAATTTTATATGATACAAAGCTTTTAGAAAAGTTTAAGGTAGAAATGAGATAATAATTACATTTCAGAAGGGACTTCCAATACTATCTCCTTGTAAACTGCAGACCAGGTGAAGAATATTTTGTTATATTTTCTAAAGATTGAATATGTGCATATGCGTGTCATGCTAAGTTGCTTCAGTAGTGTCCAGCTGTTTGCAGTCTTGTGGACTGTAGCCCGCCAGACTCCTCTGTGCATGAGATTCTCCTGGCAAGAATACTGGAGTGGGCTGCCATGCCCTCCTCTTCCCCATCCAGGGATCGAATCCACCTCTCTTATTGTCTACTGCATCAGCAGGCGGTTTCTTTACCACTAGTGCCACCCAGGGAAAAGCTCAAAAGTATATGTGAGCAACATTTAAAGAGCTCTCTTCATGTTACAAAATATTTTCTATAATTACCCCCCCGATTTAAAAATTATAATAACCTGTAAATTTGCTATTATTTCTGTTACAATGAGGAAATTGAATCTCACAGACTTTTCGTGAGTTGTTCAAAATTACACATAAGTGAAAGGCAGAAACAGAAATTAAGGGCTCACATCTTGAGACTCTAAGACAGAATGCAAATTCGACTTTTGCTCTTCAAAGTTGTAGATTTTTTCCACATTTGATTTTTGAATAATAAATATTAAGTTCTTTCTTTGTATCCTAAAATTAGTTATTCCAACACTTCTGCTTTCAAAAATGTTAAAAGTAGAATTTAGCAAGCTTTCTAAATATCCCAGTTATGAAATATGTTTGATGATATGAGAATTTTATCCTATAAATATGTTTAACATTTAAGATGGGAAAATTTAAGTTTCGGCTATATGATCTAAAGTAACTTGTTATATTAGTTAAATCATGAAAATTTCCATCAAAGCATCTCTTGGTTTTAGGTGATCAAAATAGGTGTTCCATGCATTTCTTTTACACTTTTCTGTTGGTAGTTGTAAGCTTGGTCATAAGAACATGTAGAAATTGAATGAACTAGCAACTTGCTGAAACATGACCTGGTTCCCTGATTCTCAGCAGTTGAAACCATGTCTTCATGAAGTGCTCCTCTTATTTCAGTTATAAACGTGCTGAACAGTGTGCCTTCAGGCTTTGCTAGACTTTGCCAGAAATGAGAAGCCATCACTATCAACATGGTCATTAGTTAACATTTGTTGACTGAGTGCCAGCAACGTTTTTGGTGTTACAAATACACAGAGAAAGACACTATTCCTTTCCAGAGGGATTGGTTTTCTGTTGGCGGGATGGGAGAGAGGATTTGGTCTGAATGTTCTTTTCCTACTGGGAGGTAAGGGTGGGAATGGGATGACTGGCAGTCATCTTGGGTCTCATTCTACATACGGGGATGTCACTCTAACTTGCTTATTACTCGATAATATATATAATGAAGTGTTAGTCACTCAGTCATGTCCGATTCTTTGTGACCTTGTGGACTCCAGTCCATGGGATTTTCCAGGCAAGAATACTGGAGTGGGTTGCCATTTCCTTCTCCAGGGGGTCTTCCTGACCCAGGAATTGAACCTGGGTCCCCCACGTTACAGGCAGTGAGGGACATTTTACCATCTGAGCCATCAGGGAAGCCCAATATATATAATACAAAGAACAAAACTGACTTCCCTGGTGGCTCAGAAAGGAAAGCATCCACCTGCAATGCAGGAGCCCTGGGATCAATCCCTGGATTGGGAGGATAACCCTGGAGAAGGCAATGGCTACCCACTCCAGTGTTCTTGCTGGTGAATTCCATGGACAGGGCAGCCTGATGGACTACAGTCTCAGTTCAGTTCAGTCACTTAGTTGTCTCCGACTGTTTGCGACCCCATGAATCACAGCACGCCAGGCCTCCCTGTCCATCATCAACTCCTGGAGTTCACTCAGACTCACGTCCATTGAGTCAGTGATGCCATCCAGCCATCTCATCCCCTTCTTCTCCTGCCCCCGATCCCTCCCAGCATCAGAGTCTTTTCCAATGAGTCAACTCTTCGCATGAGGTGGCCAAAGTACTGGAGTTTCAGCTTTAGCATCATTCCTTCAAAAGAAATCCCAGGGCTGATCTCCTTTAGAATGGACTGGTTGGATCTCCTTGCAGTCCAAGGGACTCTCAAGAGTCTTCTCCAACACCACAGTTCAAAGGCATCAATTCTTCGGTGCTCAGCCTTCTTCACAGTCCAACTCTCATATCCATACATGACTACTGGAAAAACCATAGCCTTGACTAGACAGACCTTAGTCCGTCAATGTCTCTGCTTTTGAATATGCTATCTAGTTTGGTCATAACTTTTCTTCCAAGGAGTAAGCGTCATTTAATTTCATGGCTGCAGTCACCATCTGCAGTGATTTTGGAGCCCCCCAAAATAAAGTCTGACACTGTTTCCACTGTTTTCACATCTATTTCCCATGAAGTGATAGGGCCGGATGCCAGCCTATGGGGTTGCAAAGAGTCAGACATGACTGAGTGACTAACACTGTCACTTTCATACATACATACACAAGCATAAACAAAAAGTATGCATAAATTTCATTTTATTGGAAAAATTTAAGAATATATTGCTTTTTTTGGCTTTCTGTGAAAAAGTCATATCTCCCAGAATATCTAACTGTCTGCATTGTCTATTTACTAAGCTATACTCATACCCGTATTCTTGCCTGGAGAATCCCAGGGATGGGGGAGCCTGGTGGGCTGCCGTCTATGGGGTCACACAGAGTCGGACACGACTGAAGTGACTTAGCAGCAGCAGCAAGAGTCCCTTGGACAGCAAGGAGATAAAACCAGTCAATCCTAAAGGAAATCAACCCTGCATATTCATTGGGTTTTCCTTGTAACTAAGCTGGTAAAGAATCCGCCTGCAGTGGAGGAGACCTGGTTTGATTCCTGGATCAGGAAGATTCCCTGGAGAAGGGATAGGCTTCCAGTATTCTTGGGCTTCCCTGGTGGTTCAGACGTTAAAGACTCCACCTGCAATGTGGGACACCTGGGTTCAATCCCTGAGTTGGGAAGAGCCTCTGGAGAAGGAAATGGAAACACACTCCAGTACTTGCCTGGAGAATCCCATGGACAGAGGAGCCTGGTGGGCTATAGTCCACGGGGTCACAAAGAGTCAGACACAACTGAGCAACTTTCACTTTACTTCACTTCATAGTCTCTAGAAGGACTGATGCCGAGCTGAAGCGCCAGTAGTTTGGCCACCTGATGAGAAGAGCTGACTCATTAGAAAAGACCCTGATGATGGAAAAGACTGAGGGCAGGAGGAGAAGGGGCCAACAAGAGATGAGATGGTTGGATGGCATCGCCAACTCAATGGACATGAGTTTGAGCAAACTCTGGAACATGGTGAAGGACAGGGAAGCCTGGCATGCTGCAGTCCATGGGGTCACAAAGAGTCAGACATGACCTGGTGGCTGAACAACAAATTGGTATACGTAAATATTTTTATACAAAAGTTATCCAGCCTCTCAAAAGAACAGGACACTTCTCTACATTATCTGAACTGACAATTAGTATTCTTAAAAGATTAATTAAAGAGCACTTTTTAGACCCTTTTCTATATCTAAATCTGGAGGAATTTAACTTCATTTCATTCAAGTTATTTAAGAGGCAGTCACTGAGAGTAGCTGTTGGCTATAGCAAAATGTGATGGTGACAGAAAGATATACCTTAACACTTGAAATTAAAATTTCATTCTGAGAGTGAAACTCAGGGAAAATCAATGAGTTAAGTCATATCAGATAAGTGACCAAAGAGTTTAGGAAACACACAATGTTTGGACTAAGAGTGTGTCTTTATTATGCTTTTTATATTAGAGTAAAGATATAACTTAATCACTTACATTAAACTCATTGTGAAATTGAAAAGGTTTGAAGAAAACGGAGTCTTGAGCCTGGCAATACAAAGATAAGATTTTGTTTGGAAAGTGTTAATTTTGTGTTTCTACTGTTAATGTTTTCGAGAACATTTTTTAAAGAACTCCCCTGTTCACACCATACCTAGAAATAAAACAGGTAAACGCAAAAGCACTCTGGATGAAATAGTAACAAGGTACCTGGCCTTGACTTCGCCCTGAGTTGGCTTGAGGCAGCTTTGCGAAACCACAAGACTCTTAGGAATTTAGTTTGAAAACTATCACCCTTGGAAGCATAACCCCTAGTTATGCTTTAATTATAGGAAAAGGGCATGGGGACACTAACTAGTTAATTCTTCTGATTCTGAGTACAGTAAACAATCGCATGAAAATGTTACAGTATTCTGATTTGCTCAGGGTTTGTAGTTTATACTTTATCAATAAAATAGCATCCTTTAAAAAATTTTAAAAATCCTTTTTAAAATAGCTTTTGAATTTCTTTCTTATATCAGTCTTCTGAGGATAGTTAATGTGAGTCCAGCCTTGAAAGACCAGATATTCTTGTGCTTGTCTTGGTATTAAAATTTTAAAAAGGAGCCGGTAACTAGTCTTTTGTCTTTAGGGCTGAGCCTGCACCATGGCTATAGGAAGTTTACTGCCTTGCTAATACTAATTTGAGCTCTTTTATTGATTAAAATGGTGGAGCTGGGATCCACTATAAAAGTAGTATTTTATGCTTACTGCTGTACCTCTTAGAAGTTCTATGAAAAGATGATTACCTTTCAGTAGAAAAAACAGATTTGTATTGCCCCACTCCATCAACATTACTCATCTTTCAGAACTGTTTTTCTTTTTTTTTTTTTAGAACTGTTTTTCAAATTACAAATCTATTAGTTCTGCCTAAATGTTATTTCATGAAGACTACACATTTGTGAAATATTAAATACATTTTGTGAAGTATCAGTTTGTAAAATAGCGATTAAACTCTGAAGACCCTGTTTGTAATATACATGGGGTAAAAATGCTAGAATCTATTTTTAATATATGTTTGTTTCTTGGAGTTTTCAAAATACTCAGTTTAAGATTGAGTATTAATAGGTGGTCTGTGGTTCCCTGAGCTGTGAAATAAATAATATTTTTTCTTTCTTATCCCTCAAGCAGAAATTTGGCTTTTCTACTATTTGTCATAGCTTCTCACTTGTGTGTTCTTTCATTCTAATGTGTTACCTTATTCTAGACAGATGTGTCTTATAAAAATAGAAATAAAAAGCCAAGAAAAGTTTACCTAAAAATATTCAGTTGAAATCTCCCCTTGGTTTAAATATATTTTAAATTCACATTTCCTCTAGTAATCTGATGACTAAATAGCTTAGGTTTTTTTTTTTTTTAATTTTAAAGTCATTTGTTATTTGCTCACAAATGGAAACATAGCTAACAAGCTATGAATGTTAAACTGTGTGGTAATTGAGAGAAAGAGAGATATTTTGAGTATTATTTCATCCATGGGTATCACGTTGGCATACAAACAGAGTAGAGTAGAATGAACTTTAAAAAAATGGAAATTTGAAATAAATGCCTATTTCAAGGGAAAATAAATTTCTACATCATTTAAAAAGGTATTTATATTTGCTACTTTCCATTAAGGCCTTTTTATATGTGTGAGGACTAAGTATTGGTTTTGTAGTAGGTTAATAACCATTATTGTATTATCACCATCCTCAAAGAACACTAACCTGTCAAATAATCATCAAATAATCTGAATTTTCTTCCAGATCTACTACTAACATGATGTATGATGATGAACAAATGTTATCATTTTGGAGATTCAGCTCCAAAGGTGGCATAATAAATGTCATACTTTCCTCAGAATGATTCCATGAGGCTAAAATAGTACCTGTAAACATAAACTTTGGAAAGCATAGCACTAATGCATGGTGGTATTCTTCTCTACAAAGGCACCAAGATACAGTGGTAATGAGTGCAGGCTTTGGAGGCAGACTTTCCTGATCCAGGTTGTAACTCTTACTTGGCCTTGAGCAAACTGCTTACTGTTAGAGTGCCACTGTTTCTTCTTCTGTAGAGCAGGGCTAGTAATAGTCCATCCCTAACAGTGTTGTTGTAAGGATTAAATGAGATAATATTGTAAAGCACTTAGTACAGAGGCAGGGGTATTGTAAGTGTTCCTTACTCTTAAAAAACAATATTTAAATATCTCATATAAATAACAAATTTTGAATTACTCGGTGATGCTTGGTTCAAGCATTCAAAGCTTGTTAAAAACAATTCAGACTGAAATCTTCTGGTTCAGATCACAAATGGCATTGTGGAATGTATTCCCTTTAAAAAAAAAAGAGATCGTGAGGACACTGCCTAGGCTACAGGAAATCCCAAGAAATATTCTCAAGTTTCTTTTCAGCTGTGGTATCATCTTTCTGAACCTACCAATTCAAACTGCTTTTAAGTAAATCACTCATTCTTCTTCCTCCCAGTAGTACTTTCATCAGAAGCATCGTTTGATCAAAATGAAAACTCCCCAAATCATGGCAGTTTTCAAGACTAATTTTCTTTATACCTGGTTTTGAATTTGTGGGCAATGCCACCACCCGCCGCCCCCCCCCCCCCCCCCCCCCCCCCATCTTTTTTTTTTTT
>SJYX01009330.1:187252-204026 GCA_006410675.1 Oreotragus oreotragus | reverse complement strand
TTTATTCTTTCTCACCCAGATGAATTTCAGCCTCGAGGCTAGAAAGGCATAATTGTCAATCATGCTGTTGCCCAGGAGAAGCAATACGCTGTTTTTCCAGGGTACACGTTGGGTGTGTCGGCCAGTAGACGGCCCGTGGGACCAAGTCCTGCAGAGCAGCTGCATCACTATTACCTGAATAAGTGATCACAGCTGCACTTCTGGGCAATCTTCCATAGTATTCTGCAACCAGCACCAGCTATGTGGTATGGACCCTTAGAAAGGCGCCTCCCAACCCACCTGCGAACGAGGCTTGGGATGGGATGGCCTCTGTAAGGCTGCCTTCTTGGGAAAAGTTCATGAGTACCACTTATCCTCCTAACCAGTTACAGTCTTTTGTGAGCATTTATTATGCTCCGATGCCATGTTCTGACTCCTTTTCTCTCTTTTGCATTTCCTGGCCCTGAAAAGGTTCTTCTTAAAAATACATACATTTATATCCATGTACGTATATTTGGCTGTGCCGGGTCCTAGTTGTGGCATGCAGGATCTTCAGCTGCAGCATGTGGGATCTAGTTCCCTGATCAGGGATGGAACCCGTGTCCTCTGCATCGGGAGCGAGGAGTCCCAGCCACTGGACCCCCAGGAAAGTTTTTATACTGATAGGAGATGGAGGTTGAAAGTCTTAAGGAAACAATGCATAGGGTGAAATTTTTCTATTAAGGATGGGGTGGGGTTTTTTTAAATCATTGTTTAAGGTTTTATTTTCTTTCTCTTTTTTTTTCTGGCTGTGCTGCAGGGCTTGTGGGATCTTAGTTCCCCAACCAGGGATTGAATCCAGATTATTACAGTGAAAAGTGCCAAGTCCTAACCACTGGACCACCAGGGAGCTCCTAATTTATTCTCTTAAGAGTCCTTCAGCAGGTGGAATGGAAGATCCCTGGCACCTTGGGTAACCAAGGCGTTATCCTGCTTCATTGCTTATTCTGTCTGGAGGGCCTGCACATCAGCGCCTTGTCTCCTGAGCTGTCTCTACAGTTGATGGAGTACCTTCAAGTCCTCACGTCACGTATTCCTCAATCAATCACAAGGGTCTGCACACATGTCTCCAAAACTTCCTCCACATTTGGGCTGCACACCAGGAGAACACTTGGTTTCTGTCTCTCCCCAACCTCAGGACCAACTTCCCCCAGCCATACTTTGGAGCCCTTGTAGATTTTAGTAGAATTTATATTTTCATTTGCCCCCATGAAAGAAGCAATTTCAGGGGAATAAATAAGGAACTTAACTGAACTCCAACATTCTCTGTTTATGGACCTGCGACCCCCAATGACTCTGTTCGTTATCTCTCACCTTGATTGGTTCAGGCCCTCTTGGCTAGGCCAAGGATGCTTAATTATAAAAGGTTTATTTTTAGTTTGGGGGAAGAGACAAATCCATTTAGGAATATGGGGGAGTTATAAGCAAAAAGGAAAATAAATAGGAGGAAGAAAGAAAGAAGGAGAAGGGAAGGGAATGCCTAGGGGAATCTGTTTAGCTGTAAACATTAGGGTAACTTTACAGAACTTTCCATTTGTCTGTCATGGCTAGGAAGAAGAACTTGGTCTCACATCTTACAAAAGAACAGGCCGGAAATCTAACTGCCTTGGAATTCCATGGATAGTAACTCCCAGCAAGAGAAACTATCCCAATCCTTCCAAGGAAACTCAAACAATAAGCTAGAAAGGTCTAAAGTTACAGTTTAAATGCACTGACATCCTGTTGTTTGCCCTTAAATCTGGGATTCCAGAGTTCAGGAGAGACATTCCTCTTAATCCCCTTGTCCTGGTGACAGGAGCTGGATGGGAGTGGGGATGTTTATGCTTGCTTGGAAGCAAAATGAGAAAGAGGAGGAACCATGGCTTGAAACTGAACTTGGTTTGGAAACCAAAACCTAGTTTTGATTTTGTCAAAGGCGTGAGACGGGGAGAAAAGAGCGAGTGGGGAGCTCTTCTGCAGAGGTTCAGTCTCAAATGAGTTAGTGGAATTAGGCTGCTTGAAGAATAAAGAGTTCTACTCTCATAGAGTCTTAGGATTTTAATTTTATCATTTGGTACAATGAAGAGGGCTTCCCTTGTGGCTCAGCTGATAGAGAATCCGCCTGCAATGCAAGAGACCTGGGTTGGGAAGATCCCTTGGAGAAAGGAATACCCACACAAGTATTCTGGCCTGGAGAATTCCACGGACTGTATAGTCCATAGGGTCGCAAAGAGTCAGACACGACTGAGCAACTTTCACTTACAATGAAGAATTTCTAAACTCTGGGAACAGCAGAATACTCCAAGCTTAGCTTCTCTCATTTCGGATTAGGAGAGTATTGAAATGGCTACAATCCCAAAAGATGATGACTCGAAGGCAGACAAACACAAGGATGTCACAGTACCTCCTGGAATTGTTGCTATTAATGTGGAAGGCAAAATAATAAAGCTTCCAAAAGATAATACA
Source organism: Oreotragus oreotragus (assembly GCA_006410675.1). NCBI lineage: Eukaryota > Metazoa > Chordata > Mammalia > Artiodactyla > Bovidae > Oreotragus > Oreotragus oreotragus. The sequence continues at coordinate 201,563 of SJYX01009330.1, read as the reverse complement.
GGAGAATACCTTATGATCAAATACCAGTTATACATATTTAAAAATGCTTAGCTGCAGGTTTTCCCTCATGGCCCAGTGGTTAAGAATCCACTTGCAATGCAGGGGACACTGATTCAGTCCCTGGTCCAGGAAGATCCCACATGCCCCGAGCTACCACTAAGCCAGGGCACCACAACTACTGGGCCTATGTTCCGGAGCCTGAGAGCTGCAACTACTGAAGCCCACACACCCTAGAGTCTGCACTCTGCAGGAAGAGAGTCACTGCAAAGAGAAGTCCGTGCACCCCAAATGAAGAGTAACCCCTGCTCACTACTAGAGAACACCCTCCAGCAGAGAAGACAGACCCAGCACAGCCAAAAATAAATAAGTAAAATTTTTTTAAAGTAGAAAGCCAGCAGATGCAAATTAAGACCATAGGAGATACTACTGCACATCCACCAAAATGGCTGGAATTTTATTTATTCATTTAAACTTTTTATTTTATATTAGAGAATAGGAATGGATGGGATTTTAAAACATTGATAACATCAAATGCTGGTGAGAATATGGAATAATTAGGACTCTCGTGTATACTGCTGGAGGCTGTCTGAATTGGCCCATCCACTTTGGGAAAAAAGCTATTTACCAAAGTTAAGGTATTCACAACCTTAGACTCCTACAGATTCCCCAAAGAAACACATGCTCATGAGTGCTTATTTATAATAGCTAAAAATTGGATACAGTCCCATTTCTGACACAACTGCTGGGTATTAAACCACTTCACACCTAGTGCATAAATCCGTCACCATTTTATGATGGTTGTGGATTCTGTGGGTCAAGAGTTCAGAAAGAGCCTAGAGAGGATTGCTTATCTCAGCTTCGCCAAGTCTGTGGCTTCTGCAGGGAGAGACAAAGGCTGTGACTCAGGGGTGAGGGGGCTGCAATCACCTAAAGGCCTTTTCCTCATACAACTAGACCGCCAAGGAATGCCCCAGATGGCATGGAAGACACACATATATGCATGCTTCTTGATTTTCTATTTGGTGGGTGGATGGGGGGCGGACCATAATGCTTGGCTGGTGGGATCTCAGTTCCCCAACCAGGGAATGAACCCGGGTTACTGCAGTGAAAGCCGAGAATCCAATGGCAACCCACTCCAGCACTCTTGCCTGGGAAACCCCATGGGCAGAGGAGGCTGGTAGGCTGCAGTTCATGGGGTCGCTACGAGTCAGACATGACTGAGCGACTTCACTTTCACTTTTCACTTTCCTGCATTGGAGAAGGAAATGGCAACCCACTCCAATGTTCTTGCCTGGAGAATCCCAGGGATGGAGGAGCCTTGTGGGCTGCCGTCTATGGGGTCGCACAGAGTCGGACACGACTGAGGCAACTTAGCAGCAGCAGCAGCAGCAGCATCAGGGAACTCCCCTCCTGCAGCTAGCTGTTGGTCAGGATCTCAGCTGGGGCTGTTGACTAACACACCTGAACACAGCCTCTCCATGGTGTAGCTTGGACTTTCCCCCAGTTTGGCAACAAAGGCAAAGATCCCCAAAGAACAAGGTGGAAGAGCAAGACATTTTTTATGAAGTGACTTTAAAAGTCACTTTTGCTGCACTTAATTGGTTAAGAGAGAGCAAAGGCCTTCAAGGGGAGGGGACATAAATTCCACCCTTTATTTAAAAAAAAAAATTTGGCCACACCTTAGTTCCCCAACCAGGGATTGAACCCATGCCCCTTGAATTGGAAAGTAGAGTCTTAACCATTGGATCACCAAGGAAGTCCCAGATTCCATCTTTTAATGGGAGGAATGTTGAGATCACTTTATAAAAACAACATGTGTGTTGAGAGATATTTCTGTGGCCTTCTTTGGAAAATACTATCTGCCACAAGCCAACTATTCATCAGAAGGAGAATGGATACACTAAGGATGGTATGTTTATTATGAAGGAATACTATACAGTGAAGATGGCAAACAACAGCCATATGAGATAGTGCGGCTGGATCTCACCAACATAATGTTGAGCTAAAGAAGCCACGTGAAGAAATACATAGCTTAATTCTAGTTATAGATTGTTTTAAACACAAGCAAACCTATAAGTCTGTTTTGAGACACAGACTTAGGAAGTGCAGCAATTAGAAGGACAGTTTCTGAGAATGCTGGCCATTCATCCTAACTTAGGTGATAATATCACGAAGCACTTCACGATAAATCATAAAGCTGTACATTTTCCTTTGGGGCACTTTCTTGTGTCTTACATTTCACAAGAAAAAGGATAAGAAATTGTGATCTTCTGGTACTGAAAACTAAGTTTATGTGAAAAGAATTTACTCTGAACTTTAGAAACGATACCTAGCAAACCAACAGAACATTAAACTCTGTCTCCATCTCTGTTAGTTCCTTTTTAATGTACACATGTCTTCCCACTTTGTTATAATCAACATGCAAAACTATTTTGTGTCCTGGTTTTTATGCTGTGCTATAAAGATAGTTTACACACATGTCATTTTTTAAAGCTACATGGTATTTCATTGTTTACAAATCATAAGGTTTTTTAGCTATTTTCATGTTGTTCAGACTATGAGTAGCTTCAAATTCTCTAGATCATCATTGCTATCACTAACCTTATTAATAATTCCCTGGTGGTAGAGTGGTTAGGACTGTGCTCCCAATGCAGGGGCCTGGGTTTTGTCTCTGATTGGGGAAGATCCTGCATACCACATGAGGGGACCAAAACAACAAAAAAAATTCTAAGAACTCTCTAGATCCTAGACCTTGTAAATAGATCTTTTCATTCATCTTCTCACATCAACCTAATGATTAATGAGACAGGCCTAACTTTTATTCCCATTTTTACAGATGATAAAACTGAGACTTATGTTAAGTAAACTTGCAAGTGTCACAAAGTACAGCTTCCACAACAATTCATACCTTGGCAAACACATTCCAGAGCACTTCCTCTGGACCTTTTGACACAATACTTGCTGTGGACTCCTCCCACCCTGCCCCAGGACATTTTTTTCCTTGTTGTTCAGTCGCTCAGTTGTGTCTGACTCTTTGTGAGCCCATGGACTGCAGCACACCAGGTTTTCCTTTCCTTCACTGTCTCCCGTCCTTCACCATTTTTTCCCTTGGGATTTCCCAAAGTGGAACTGCCATTTCAAAAGTTGTGAGCAATTTTAGAGTATTCCAGACTGTTCTCTATACTCCAGATGGTTCTCTATACACCCTGAGCCAAAGTACACTGCTATTAGGAGGGTTCAAGTAAATGGTCAGGATCATGTCAAGTTTTTTGATTCCTTGATTCCAATTTTAGAGCCTCTCTGTAGGACTTCCCTCCCCAAAATGGTGTAGGCTAGGGAATATCTAAATGTTATTCTCACACTTGACCTATTTAGAATATTTTAGAAGAGCTTCTTTTCCCTTTTCTTAACTGTTTTGGTTGACTATCAGTACTTTGGAGGAAATAATGAAGTATTTTCCCTTAGTGGGTTTTTTTTTTTTTTTTGCTGTATTGCACAGCTTGCAGAACTTAGTTCCCCAACCAGGGATTGAACCTGGGATCTCAGCAGAGAGAGCACCAAGTTCTAACTGCCGGACCACCATAGAATTCCCAAGAATTAGGTACTTTGACCCCTCTTTTTTTAAACAAATTTTTTTCTTTATAATGATGACTGTTTTCTACCACAGAAACTTTCACTGAGTTACCATCCAATATGGCACCCCACTCCAGTACTCTTGCCTGGAGAATCCCATGGATAGAGGAGCCTGGTAGGCTGCAGTCCATGGGGTTCCTAAGAGTCGGACACGACTGAGCGACTTCACTTTGATTTTTCACTTTCATGCATTGGAGAAGGAAATGGCAACCCACTCCAGTGTTCTTGCCTGGAGAATCCCAGGGACGACGGAGCCTGGTGGGAGGCCGTCTATGGGGTCACACAGAGCCGGACATGACTGAAGCGACTTAGCAGCAGCAGCAGTATTCCTTTACGTTTGATGTGACCTTTTAATAAGAAAAAGTCATGTTTCTGCATCTCTTATAAAATTCTACTGCAAATACTGCCCATTATATTACTCATTGTTCTTTTCATAGTCATGTAATGACGATTTTCTAGAACTCAATGTCAAAGGAAAAGTTTGTCTCTTCCCATAAAATCATATATTTCCTTTGATCAGACGGTGAAAATTACACAGCCTAATGTATCTTTTTTTATTTCTGCCTTGGTTGTAAGTATCTCTAATCCAAATGTTCAGCCATCATAATGATCCCATTCTGAGTTTCCGATATTAAAATGTAAGGTTGCCCTCAAAATAAAGCAATAAATCAATTAAAAAAAATAAAATGTAAGCTTCCACAAGGCAGAGATTTTGTCTATTTTGTTCCTGTTGAAGGGGCAGGCAGAGGAAAGAGCTCAAATGCTTTATATTGGGAAAGATACTTTTTTTTTTTAGAAGAAATATCACATAATTCTGTGGCTGTTTAGCCCATTTCCATTGCAGTATAAAGTAACATCCTGTCCTCTGAAGTGCTCTTAAAAAAAGCAAACTGCTTTCCACCAAACCACAGGGTATAAAATAAAGTTAGAATTATCTTGCCTTCTCATAAAATCATTTCTCATTGGTATTTACGTCATTCATGAATACATAAAACAAAGACTTGGGATGAAGAAGAAAAAAAGATTTTCTGGGTTTTGATGTCTCTGTGGTTTTGTGTGGAATGTGGCTGAAACAGGGTATTATTTCACCTGAAATAACAGGTGTCCCTTGGGTGAATTAAGCTGGAGGAGGTCCAGAAAAGGGTGCCTGAGAAAAATGCCTGGACCATCCTGAAGTCCCCCTTTTAGTACATGGGGTACCCTCTGGTCTCTTGCCTTAGCTTCACCTCTATCCTTTCACGACCAGCAGATGACCTGGGCTCTGCCTACTGAACGCTGGCCGCCCCACCCCCATGCATTCCAGCGACCCTCTATCTGTTTCCCACTCCTCACCTTGCCCCGGCATTCCCCACCATCACCACTCGTCCAGATCCTGACCTCTTGCTCTGCTTCTTCTTTGTTGCTCTGACCCCCTCATCTTTGACAGCTGACACTGGCTATCCTAGCAGGGCCATGCGAACCCACTCCAGAGACCCAGCCTTACTTAGTTCGGATCAGTTGCTGGCTATTCCAGGCCACTGCCCTCCCTGGGAAGGGCCACACCTTCACTCCTGGGGTCACTGCTTCTGTAGAGACCTGTTCTGTCTTCTGAAGACATGCTACCCTGTGGTAGGTGGTGCCACTGGCTAGAGCTTTCTTTATGCCCTTTTTCTTAGAGACTTGAGGGTGGCAGGCAGGGTCCAAGGTGACACACCTGGACACTGGTTAAGGCCAATGGCTATAGCAGGAGTAAATCAATATGCAATCATCTGAGGCATGACAATAAGACAGGTTGCAAAGTTGATCCATTAACCAAAAGTATATAACCATTGCCCAAATCACATGGTTGTATACACGCTTATCACACCTTTACAAATCCTTTATTATAAATTGACTTACTATATAGATAGGGAAAATTGGAAAGAGCCCATTATCTTTCTTGGATTGATATGAATTTTGTTTTGCTCTGTGAGGTCTGAGAAATAATATCTAAGTCCAAGCACTGGATACATTCTTTCCCTTTTCTTTCTTTTTAAAATAGAATCTGAGTTCTACTTCTAACGTTATAAACTTTTCGTTGTTTCTTAAGATTCAAAAAAATGCTTTATACTGTCATACATTTTAATCAAGTTTGGTTTACATGAGGCATAGAGAAATAACTTAAAAACCTACATAGAAGATTCTGATATCGGATATGACAGCAGGAGTCAAGTTTAATTGCCTAGACTAGTGCTGTGCGATATAGTCATCACTAGCCTTGGGTGGCTATTTAAACTTAATTTAAATTAATTAAAATTAAATAACATTAAAAATCCAGTTCCTCAGTTGCAGTGGCCACATTTCAAGAGCTCACTGACCTCATGTGATTGATGGCTACTGTGTGGGACAGGTCATATACGGAGTGTCCATCACTGTAGAATTTTCTTTGGGCCTTGGCTGACCCAGACAACTTGGGTTTGTGACGTTTTCTTTTAGATAAACATATAGTAAAACACTGTGGCCTCCCAGGTGGCTCACTGGTAAAGAATCCACCTGCCAATGCAGGAGACGCGGGTTTGATCATTGGTCCAGAAGATCCCCTGAAGAAGAAAACGGCAACCCATTCCAGCATTCTTGTCTGGAAAATCCCATGGACAGAGCCTGGCCGGCTACAGTCCATAGGGTCACAAAGAGTTGGACATGACTGAGCACACGTAGTAAAGCATTGTATTAGTCAGCTCAGGCTGCCATAAAAAGATACCACAGACTGGGTGACTAGAGAAACAGAAATTTATTTTCTCAACGTTCCAGAGGCTGGAAGTCCAAAATTAAGGTGCCAGGGTTGGATTCCGGTGAGGTTTCTCTTTCTGGCTTGCGAATAGCCAGCTTCCTGCTCTGTCTTCACATGGCCTTTCTTCTGTGCACCTGCCTACAGGGGGAGAGAGAGAGATCTATTTCTCTTCCTGTTCTTATAAGGACACCATTCTACTGGACGAGGGAACCACTCTTCTGACCTCATTTAACTTGAATTATCTCCATAAAGGCCTTATCGTCAAATACAGTAAGGGGATTTGGGCTTCAACATATGAATCTGGGAGAAACACAAGTTCATCTGTAACAAACTTTAAAAAGAAGGAGAAGGAAGAAAGGAAGAGAGGAGGAAAGAGGGGAAGGATAAGTAGGTCAGGGCCAGACGGTAAGGGCTTCATTGCTATGCTAAGGAGCTGAAAGTCTGTCCGAAGCAGAAAGGGAAACTCTGTAAAGTTAAGGAGGTAGTCTATGTGATTGAAATGTTTGTTTTGGAAAGAACAGCGAGTTAACAGTATGGAGGGTGGGTTGAAGTCTGAGGAGGGCTTGGAAGAATGGAGGCAGGAAGTTACTCCAGTGTTGAGTTTTCTCCTGTTTACCCAAAGGAAGCTTACTGGAGAGTTGAAAATGTTTTCTTTGAAACCTCTGGACCTTACAGGTGCAGAGCCAGGATGAGGGGGCAGATTTGGACCCCCTAGAAGCAGGCTAGCCAAACGGTTAGAGCAGACTAGGATCATAAATTTCAGGGTTCAATCTTAACTCCATCCTTTATTACCTATTGACTTAGAATTGGTTCGCTCAGCTTCTCTGAACATTAATGTCCTCTTTTGTTGAAGGGGATTGATTACACTATTTCATAGCATTGTTCTAAGGATTAAATTATGCAATGTAGGGAAAAACATTTAACACACAGCCTGTTTAGTATTTAGTGCTCAATATATTTTGGCTATTACTACTACCAGGGATATATTTCCTAAATTTACTCTCACAGGAATACAGGAAATAGGGTTTTTGTTTGTTTAAATGAATCTTGTCTATCTTAAGATTCTCTCTGTGTGTGAGTCTATGTGTGTACGTGTTCTCCACCACACAGCAGTCACCTTTAAGACTTTTGAAGTCACCATCCTGTATCGATAGAGTGAACATGAGCTTCAGAGTCACAAGAACTAGTGTCAGATCCCTTCCCTGGTGGTCCAGTGGCTAAGACTCAGTAATTCCAATGCAAGGGGCCCAGGTTCAACCCCTAGTCTAGATCTGGAATCTAGATCCCACATGCTGCAGCTAAGAGTTCTTGTGCCACAACCAAAGACTGATGATCCTGCATGGTGCAACCAAGATTCAGGAGAGTTAAAAAAAAGAAAACTCCCTTGTCTACCACTTCTCTAGCCCCGTGACCTGCAAGAGACATCTTACTTGAGTCTTGGAGCTTCCCTGGTGGTTCAGATGGTAAAGCATCTGCCTGCAATGCGGGAGACCTGGGTTCGATCCCAGGGTTGGGAAGATTCCCTGGAGAAGGAAATGGCAACCCACTCCAGTACTCTTGCCTGGAAAATTCCATGGATGGAGGAGCCTGGTAGGCTATAGTCCACGAGGTCACAAAGAATCAGACTTCACTTTCTTCCTTTCAGTTCCTTATCAGTGAAATGAATATGATAATACTTTTCAGTCATTCATTTATCCACAGATATTTACTTATATTTACTGCAGAGTTGGGGTGTAAAGAAAGCTGAGTGCTGAAGAATTGATCCTTTTGATCTGTGGTGTTGGAGAAGATTCTTGACAGTCCCCTGGACTGCAAGGAGATCAAACCTGTCAATCCTAAAGGAGATCAGTCCTGAATATTCATTGGAAGGGCTGATGCTCAAGCTGAAACTCCAATACTCTGACCACTTGATGTGAAGAATTGACTCACTGGAAAAGCCCCTGATGCTGGTAAAGATTGAAGGCAGGAGAAGGGGACGACAGAGGATGAAATGGTTGGATGGCATCACCGACTTGATGGACATGAGTTTGAGTGGACTCCTGGAGTTGTTGATGGACAGGGAGGCCTGGCGTGCTATAGTCCATGGGGTCACAAAGAGTCGGACACGACTGAATGACTGAACTGAACTGAATTGAACAGAATCAGGCATTGGGCTGGGAATTCCACTGTAAGTATATCAGACACAGTCCAATGAAATTTTTGAGGGGAAAGAGACAGTTATACTACAATCCTATAAATGCTCTAACAGGTCAAATGTAGGAGAAAAGACAAAACTAATACTGCCCAGAGGAACGGCATTCCTGTCAATGCCTTCCAAGGGTTACATTCTGGTTTTTAAGTGGGGAGTTTAAGGATGGGGAAATGACAACCAGGTGAAGCAAGTGGGGGCGGGAAGGAGCAAACAGGGGTGGGAAAAGTGCCCCAGACAGACATAAAAGTAGGCATAAAGGCCTGGAGCCAAGGAGTGCCATCTTGAAAAGTCAAAACCAGGTTCACCTGTCCTGGGCAGACTGTGGAAGGGTAGAGCTGAGAGAAGAGCTGTAGAGAAATTGTGGGAGGGGCTTAGGGAGTAGAAAGACATGATCAGACCTGCATTTTAGAAATATGGCTTCAGCTGTAGCAGAAAGAATGGGTGGGCTGTAAGTAAAGACAGGATGGTGTCAGAGAGCTCTAGTAAAAGCCTAGTGCGGTGATCCAGGTGAAAATGTGCCAGGCTGAAGCAATAGAAGATACATAATAATAATCATAGCAAATTTAATACATAAATCCAGGAAGTGTTCTACGCATCCAGCATACCCTAACACATACAATCCTCAAAACCAGAGTAAACCTAAGAGGCCAGTCCTATTAACATCTGTATTTTATAGAGGAGGAATCCAAGGTTATACAGTCTGCTCAGGGTTATACAGTGTTGGGATTGAACCCAGGCAGTCTTGCTCTAGGCAGGGCTTCTTATGTGCTATACTATGCTGCTGAAGACCTAACAGATTTCTGAGATTGACTAAGAATTAAGGAATGGGGTAGAGGGAGGAGTCACAGAGATCTCGAGATTTCTGGCTTGTGACTGGGTAGCTTTTTGAGTCATTGTTTGGGCTGAAACATATACTAGGGAAGATCAGACTTGGGAGAAAAGAGAATGAGTTGCTAGTGAGACAGGTTGAATTTGAATTCCTCACGTAACAGCCATGGGCAGATATTCAGAGTATCATTGTACATACGGGTCTGAAGCTCAGTTCAGTTCAGTTCAGTCTTGTTCGACTCTTTGCAACCCCATGAACCACAGCATGCCAGGCCTCCCTGTCCATCACCAACTCCTGGAGTCCATCCAAACTCATGTCCGTCAAGTCAGTGATGCCATCCAACAATCTCTTCCGTCATCCCCTTCTCTTCCTGCCTTCAATCTTTCCCAGCATCAGGGTCTTTTCAAACAAGTCAGCTGTTTGCATCACATGGTCAAAGTATTGGAGTTTCAGCTTCAACATCAGTCCTTCCAATGAACATCCAGGACTGATCTCCTTTAGCATGGACTGGTTGGATCTCCTTGCAGTCCAAGGGACTCTCAAGAGTCTTCTCCAACACCACAGTTCAAAAGCATCAATTCTTCAGCGCTCAGCTTTCTTCACAGTGCAACTCTCACATCCATACATGATCACTGGAAAAACCATACCCTTGACTAGACGGACTTTTGTTGGCAAAGTAATGCCTCTGTTTTTTAATATGCTGTCTAGGTTGGTCATAACTCTCCTTGAGAGTTATTATTACTAAATTTTTTATTTTCTGGTTGCACCGTGTAGCATGTGGGGTCTTAGTTCCCCACTAAGGATAGAACATGCACCTGCTGTGTTGGAAGCTTGGCGTCTTTAGCACTGGATCACCAAGGAAGTCTCAAGAGAGTTATCTGAACAGGAGTTATATATTTGGGACTCATTAGCATGCAATCTAGAGAAGGCAATGGCAACCCACTCCAGTACTCTTGCCTGGCAAATCCCACGGACGGAGGAGCCTGGTAGGCTATGGTCCATGGGGTCGCTAGGAGTCGGACACGACTGAGCGACTTCACTTTCACTTTTCACTTTCATGCATTGGAGAAGGAAATGGCAACCCACTCCAGTATTCTTGCCTGGAGAATCTCAGGGGTGGGGAAGCCCAGTGGGCTGCTGTCTATGGGGTCGCAGAGTCTGACACGACTGAAGTGACTTAGCAGCGGCGGCAGCAGCAGCATGCAACCATGGGAATGGATTAGATGTCTTAGGATGAATGTTTTGAACTAGAAAAGAAGATATTTTGAGAAGAAAGCAGAGGAACACCAGTATTAATGAGTAGGTAAAAAGAGAGTCACTTATAATGGCAATGGCACTATACTGTTCCTTAGGAGGAACAGTAAAGAGATGGGAGGAATATAGGGAACATGGGAAGGAAAGAGATATTTTGAGCAGTACGGTGTCAAATGGTATGGAGAGCTCAGCAAAGTGACCACTAACTGTGAAAAGTGTCCATTGAATATAGTCACAAAAAATTCGGTAGTGACCTTGGAGAGAACAGTTTCAGTAAACTGATAAGAACAGTAGTCAGAGTGCAGGAGCCGGAGGAGTGAATGCAGGGTGGAGGCCACAAACACAAAGAATTTCAGGGACTTCCCTGGTGGTTCAGTGTTAAGACTCCCTGTTTTCATTGCAGGGAACTAAGATCCCACATGCTGAATAGCATGGTCAAAAAAAGGAGGGGGGAGAATTTCACCAAGAAGATTTGCCTATGAAGGGAAGAGAGCTATCTGGAGTGGGAGGTGGATTAAAGGAAAAAATTAATTTTTATTATGCTAGACATTTGAGAATATTTAAATATTAATGAGAAGAATCCAGGATAACCTGAGAGGCTATGTAATCAGGAGAGGGAATTATCTGAGAATGCTTGAGAAAGTGGAGGGGGTGAATGCAGGACATAGATGGAGAGTTTAGCCTAAGCAGTAGAAAGTTTTTTCTTTGTAACAAGAGAGATACAGAGAAGAATGAGAAGAAAATTAGAGTTTGTGGTGGAAAACAGAGGGAGTTCTTGATGGTTTTTATTATCTCTTCGAAGTAGGAGGCCTTATCACTGTTACAGAGTGTGGGAGACAGTAGAGTCGAAGTTAAGAGGAAAACAGAGAAGGTTTAAAACAGACCCAGGGATTTTTAGGGCATGGAAAATACTGTGTATGATACTATATTGATGGAGGGATGGATGGGTGTCCATTATACATCTGTCCAAACTCACAGAATGTACAATATCAACAGTGAACCCTAATAATGTAAACTATGGACTTGGAGTGATTATGATGTGTCAGTGGAGGTTCATCAACTGTAACAAATGTACTTCTCTTGTGGAGATGCTGATAATTAGGGAGCACATGTAGGGGGCAGGGGATACATGACAAATCTCTGTACTTTCCTCTCAATAGTGCTGTGAATCTAAAACTCCTCTAAAAAAATTAAGTCTTAATTCAACAACAACCACAACAAATCAGACTCACGGAGGTGGAGATCAACGTGACTGAGGAAACAGAAAAAATTCAAAGCAATGCACGAGGACCTATGAATTCACTTTGGTAATAACCTGCATGTTTGTTCTAGTTAAGTGGTAGGTTTGGAGAAGACAGAGAGATCTAGAATTGGAGTTTTGACAGCTGAGTGCAATAGCAGACAATGGGGATTAGAGATGAGGATACTGGTAGGAGAGGGGCAAAAACAATGGAGACCACCCAAGGGACCCGAAGAGAGCAGAAAAGAGCTGATATAGGAGGATAGAGGGGAATTCCTTGGCAGTCTAGTGGTTAGGACTCTGTGCTTTCACTGCCAGAGCCTGGGAAACTAAGTTCCCACAAGCTGTGAGGTGAGGTAAAAAAAAGAGAGACATTTAGGGTCTTTGAATTCTCCTTAAAGAACAGTGTGTGATAGGTAGCCTCTAAGATGAACCCCAGTGATCCTACCTCATGGTATTTATGGCCTGGAGCAGTCTTCTTTTGAGAGTGAGCTGGACCTAGTGACTCATCTAACAAACAGAAGATGATGGAATGTTACTTCTGAGATTAGTTTCAAAAAGACTCTTCCTGTCCTCTATGCTGTCTCACTCATTGGCTCTGATGCAAACCAGTTACCATGGTCTGTGCCCTATGCAGAGACCCACATAGCAAGGAAATGAGGGTGCGAATCCTGCCAACAACTGTCTTAGTGATCTTAAAGTCAAATCCTCCCTTAGTCAAACAAGAGACCTTCAGATAAGACCACAGCTTGTGTTGACACCATGATTGCAGTCCCTTGAGGGAACTTGTGGCAAAGGCACCCAGCTAAACCCTGCTGAGATTCCTGACAAGAGCTAGGAGATAAAACGAATACAGAGAATAAGAAGTAACTGAGTGAGAAGGGGAAAAGGACAGCAATTACCATCAGAGATGGGAGTGTTTGAGGTCACAGTTTCAGCTTTGTAGCTAAATAGATGCAGAGATCCAACTCAGTGAAGATAAGGAGTTTCAAGGCCAGGGTACTGGATAAATCAGGTGCATAAATGTGGAAGTCATTCAGGATCATTGGGCAGAGAAGAGTGTGCTCCAGGTGTCAGTTTCAATGAATGACAAGGTGACACTGGGGCAAAGAGGACAGGAAGCCTGGTGAGATGGAGAGTACCATAATTAGGTGGAATGAGCTGCCACAAAGTTTTATTTTTTTGAAGACGATGGCAAATTAATGGCATGGAAGGAGCACTAGGGATCCAGGAAGATGCTGACCCCAAAACTGGACTCTGGGATAAGTGAAGTGTGGGAGAATCACCTCTTCTCAAGAGTATAGGGGAGAACTGTCCTCAATGTAAGAACAAGTTTCAAGATTAACTGGCATGAAAGTAAGGTTCTTGTCCCCTCATAGTTGGCACTCGACGAATATTAGCTGTCTCTCAACATTCAGGTAAACATGTATATGCCTTTGCTCTGCACCGTCCTCTCCCCGATCTCTCTGCAAAAGATTAGGTCTAGGTAAAGGGGTGGGTTCCAGTGGTTGCAGGCAGCGTGGCTCTTCCTTCACTCGGTCAACTGAGAGCGTGTTAGCAAGGTTTTCTGTAACTTCACTGGTGCGCAAGACATATAACCCCGTAAGGGAGATTCCTTTGGCCACCTCATGCGAAGAGTTGACTCACTGGAAAAGACCCTGATGCTGGGACCCTGATTTGGGGCAGGAAGAGAAGGGGATGACAGAGGATGAGATGGCTGGATGGCATCACGGACTCGATGGACGTGAGTCTGAGTGAACTCCGGGAGTTGGTGATGGACAGGGAGGCCTGGCGTGCTGCGATTCATGGGGTCGCAAAGAGTCGGACACGACTGAGCGACTGAACTGAACATGTGTGAGACACCGGGGACACAAACGCGAGCGAGATATATTTCCGACTACCGGGAGGGCGTTCGGTCACATTCGGTGTCAAGGCCAACACAGGTAGGTTTCACACCGTTTAGACTTTACCAAGTTCTCCCCACACTTTTAGCTGAGGTAAAATGTCGGAAGTCGCTGTGCACCAGAACTGAGATCCCTCCAGAATTCGGCCTTGCTGTCTGGCGTTCCCAGCTCGCGCTGCCAAACCTGGGTGCGCCCTCCGGGAAAGCTAACGTCCACGTGGGCTCCCCAGCCGCCCACGGGGCGGGGCGTAATAGGCGGGGCTAGGCCGGAGGGCGAAGCTGACCCCGCCCCTGGGGCTCCCAGGGCCCACTGCGCCCCGCAGCCAGATGCTGACGTGTCCTTTCCTTTCCACTACACCTCCCGACACTACCTACTACCACTGCCCCGGAAGTCCCGCCTCATACTTAGCCCATCACTGCAAATCAGCTCTTTCAGCGCTTCCTGAAGCTCCTGACCGGTTTTGAGACTAAGGGGCGGGGCTCCGCAAGCAGGGTGCCTATTGGCTTGGGGT